>APFE031591859.1:0-72326 GCA_000404065.3 Pinus taeda
TTGAAGAAAAGCATGGAGCGTACCATATTTAAGATTGTCCTATTCATTCTTTCAGCTACACCATTCTGTTGGGGATTAAAGGCACAATTGTTTGATGTTTGATCCCATGTTGGCGAAGATAGTTTTCAAATTCATTTGATGTGTATTCTTTTCCATTATCAGTGCGAATAGACCCAATATGAGATTGTGCATCATTTTCAATCCATTATGAAAATTCTTGAATGTTTGAAAAGCATCAGATTTGTTTTTCAATAAATAAACCCAACACATTCTGGTGTAGTCATCAATAAATGTCATGATATATTTATTTCCATTTGCAGAAGGAACAGGGATTGGACCACATAAATTTGAATGAATGAGTTCAAGTTTTCTATGTGCTCTTGAATGTGAATCATGAAAACACTGTTTGCTATGCTTTCCTAGAATGCAAGCATCACATTGCTTAAGTTTTCTAGGAATTGTAGGCAAACCAGCAACACCATTTTTTTCAATAAGCGGAGACTGTCATAGTTCAAATGTCCAAATCTAGCATGCCATAATAAACTTGATGGAAGTGTACCTTCTTCATGATGAGAATTGTATGAGAAATGTTGTGTATGAGCAGAGGTTCCTTGTAGCTTCAGAAGCCTTTCTTCTTCTATTCCCTTCATGACAAGTGAGTGGTCAGATGCTTTTCTTACCTCAAGCTTGCCATCAAATATATGAATGGAGTGACCTTGCTAGCGGATGTGGACCAAGGACAGCAAGTTTCTCTTGAGCTGTGGGAGATATAGTACATGATGCAGAAGAAAGTCTGAAAGACCAAGCAGTTTAAGCCTGATTGTGCCAAGCCCTAGTGGCTTGATTTTTGATTGATCTGCAAAGTATACTACTCCATCAACATTGTCAGTGAAATCTTCAAAAAAATCTTTTCTATGAGTCATGTGACAGGTTGCTCCTGAATCAAGCAGCCAATCATTTTTTCAGGAAGCAAGTGAAGTATTAAACAAATCTTCATTTAATCCAATGTTACATTGTGCCTCAACATAATGAGCGGATTTAGGTGCTTTACCTTTGTCTGTATCATCAGTTTTACCTTTCTGTTGGTTTCTTCTCTGCTCAATTTTGTCCCATGGTAGCTTGCATGTGGGTGCATCATGTGATCCATTTCTTTTGCAGCGAATACAGTGTAAATATGCCTTTTCTCCTTGAGAATGTCTGCCCCCCCTGCCTCTGAAATATCTTCCTCTTCCTCTTCGTCCACCTCTTCCTCTTGTAGAATCTTGAGCAGGATGCTTTTCTTTATGAGCAAGGCACACAGTTTCTTTAGAAGATTCATGGGCTGTCTTTTTTCCAAAAGCTTTCTCTCTTTCAACAAACTTTTTCACAAGAGAGTCAAAGGTTATATCTTTGAGATTTCCATTTGCTTGCAATGACTCAAGATAATTGGAGTAAGTAGGACAAAGTGCCTTGAGAAAAGAAATAAGAGGAATATCCAATTAAACCTTAGTGGATTTGATATCATGCATTATAGACTTTACTTCAGATGCAAGAGCAAGAGGATCATTATTTTGCAGTTCAAGAGTGAAGAGTTTAATCATGAGTTGAACAACTTCAAGTGCAGAATGTAAGTCATAGAGTTCTTTCAGCTTTTGTAAGGCTTCAAAGGCAGTTGAATATGACGAAATATGGCAACTCACCTCTTCATTTACAGATGCTGCGATTAATGCATAGGCTTTGTTGTTCTTGTTTTCCCAAATGACGAGCTCTTTGTCTGAGGTAGGTTGTATTGGGTCATTATCTCCTTCTCCGACACACACTCCTTTCCACAACTCATTGAAGATGAGGGTGTGTTTTATCATCCGGGACCATTCAGGATAGTTCTCCTTGCCAGTGAGAATTATTCCTACCATGGATATGATTGAATGCATTCTGTAAAAAAAAAAAAATACTGATAGAAAAGAATACTTCTGCCAATATACAGTAACAATGTACTCAAAAATTTCTGTGGGAAACAATTTTGGTTGTTTAATTCATATCAAAGTCAATAATCAATCATTCTCCGCGAGCTCTACAAAGTTGGAGCAGCAACAGCATCAACCGCGAGCTCTACAAAGTTGGAGCAGCAACGACACCACAATTTCAAAGCTCACTGAAAAGAAAAACACCATAAATCCCTTTGATTCTCTAGACCTTGAAGCCAGTAATAAAAAATATGGCAGCGTTAAAGTCAGTGATAAAAAAATATGGGACAGCGTTAAAGACATTTTAAAGACACACTAAAAATGCACTGTCCAATCTAAAAATTGCGTTGGGCATTTCCAGTCCTTTTAAAGACACTCTCACAAGAAATCTGTCGTTGCTAGGATATAGTGAAAAGGCTAAATCCTAAACCCAACCGCACTGGAACAAATGCGAATTAACCCCAAATTGGAGGCAGCAATCTTTAAATCATATCGATTGGTATATTTAATACCACCGTTCCAAACCTGGCCGACAGAGGCATTCTACAACGCTCGGGCTTCCGATAACCGCAAAACCGTTACCAGAAACAAAAGCAGTTTTCAAACTGCACAGCCACTCAAACCCTAAGTTGCGAATAGGCCGGAATCTTGAAAACCGGAAAACCGCCGAGATCCAGGGGGAGGCCACTTCTTACAGAAGAAAGATTGTGGTTCGAATCTAATACCAATCGAATGTCGATACCATTCAAACGCATTCAAACGCATTCAACTATTACCATACCATTCAATACCGCATTCAAATGGAAACTTAGAGACCCTTCCGCATTCAAATGTCGTATCTCTCAGGCGACGCCAATGTATATCGATGATTGGTGCTAGGGATTTGTTCGAGAGATGGGAAATGTTCTAGTAGGAGGCTTAACAATAATGCTCGATGGATCATTCAATGAGAAGGAGTCAAGCTGCAAATTTCACGTTCTAGGTCAGCGCTTCATAGCAACAAGCGAGATTGCCGTGGAAAGAGCGTGGCAAAGTAACGGGCAAGATTGGCATGGACAGGGCGCGTCAGAGTAATGAGCAAGACAAGCAAACAAACAATGAAAACTGGCGTGGAAAGGGCAGAGCTAGCAAAGGATTTGCAGAGGAGTTATTCAGTCATCAGCGCTAAAATAGGAAATGACAGCGCTATTCAAAAAATTTAACATGCAGCGCTTCTATCTAGACAGTATGGACAGATGCGCAGCGCTAGAAAGGAATATGGCAGAGGGGAATAAGGCAGAGGCCAAGACAAAGGAGTTACAGGAGCATAATAGCTAAAACAAGGAGCTGGCTCTGATACCATGTCAGGCCAGGCAGTAATTCCAATAGGCAGTAAAACTGATTCATTTTATTTCATTAGGTAGGCTATTGTTATATACAAAAGGGTGTGACTGCTCAGTTATTCAAGGCAAATGGAAAATACCAAAATCTGATCCTTATAAACATCAATGTTGCAGCGGCGGGAGATTAATAAGTTGTTCCCACAACTGGGAACGCTGAAAACACCGCTTCGACGTTCCCTAATCAAAGCATTCCACATGCCAGTAACATCCCTTCACTTTCATTGTCGTTCCACAAGAAATAAGAACATTTCACTCCTGTTCCAAAGCTCCTAGGAACACAGAAACGACCGGAACAGGTTCCCTACATGTCTGGAACGGTTTCGGTGTAACTAAGGAGATTACCCAAGAAATAGTCCCAAATGAGTTCGATCTTCCTCTTCCCATACTCGCTTGTTAGTAGGATGCCTTCTTGTGAATTTCGCACCTTTTGATTTCAAACTTGCTTCACCAAAATTATGTGTTCTGAAATGAGGTTGAGCTGCCTATTTATGGTCGTTGGAGCCTCCATAATGAGCCGCATGAACTGAGGGTGAGCCGACATGTCCTTTTGAGAGATTTCATTACTCTTTTGAAACTGACTTGAAGGAGGTGACTTTGCTTGGTCTTGGAGGGCCTTCCTATACATTTGATGACTCATACAAAAATGTAACATGCGCAAGAAGGGTCCTTCATACATGACATTGACTCAATTTGACTTTTATGACTAGATGACAAAACTGAAAGGTTCACAATGGGAACCTTAACAAAAATAAAATTCCTTAATCATGAAACCCATGATTCGAGTACTACAAAAATAATTTTATTTTCTTCTTTTCATCAATTACATAAAAACACAATTACATATGTCATTATGAAGACTGAATCTAGTTACGCTTTTCAACACCGGCAACTGTTGCTGCTCTCTGGAAATCAATCTGCCAAGAAAATCGAACTACAGAAGTGTCTTCTTCAAGTACCCATCAACTTCTTATAATCCTTTGTTGGGACTCCAATGACCAAGATTAAATCTTAATCAATGGCTAGGGTAATCTTGAAGTCAATCCATATGAGTTTCTAGATGATTCTCACCTTATCTCAATTAATACTGATTAATTAACCATATTTCCTAAGTTTAACTTAGGAAATATTTAAAAATCGACTAATAATCTAATTGAGACACTTTGAGGTGGAATTTCCACAAACGCTTTTTGGGTTTTGGAGATCTCATGTATTCTAACCTCTCCACCAAATTTCGTGGCTAGAACACATCCGATGCTACAGAAACTAACACTCCTTAGCAAGGACTATGTTCTCTCTCTAATGTTGCACATCCTACCACAACACCCTGTCTCTGTATCACCTCTATCACATTGTTAATGTCTGCCTGCTGATGCCCACAAACTACTGCGCAACTCTGATGCTGCATCTGTGTTGTTGCTGACACTGCTACCAACTTTGCATTTGCACTGCAACTCCCTCTCATTGTTATTGCTGCAACTACAACTACTGCAATTGAGAACCATCCAAAATACTGAATCAATTGTATTCAGTATTATGCATCTATCTCCCTAGTCTCTAACTGCGTTGTCACTAAAGAATCTACATTGTTGCCAACTCTGCACTGAGCCACTTACTTTGCTGTCAACACTGCACTGCTCTCCTCAGCATCTGACTACTACTAGTCTGCAACTATCACTCTGGTACTGACTGCATCAACTGCCACTGATCCATCCTGCTACTAAATACTATGGGCCCCCCATAGCTAGGTAATGATTCATGAGGTGGACTGCTCAAGGACCCTGCCCAATCTTTGTAGCTCTCTAAGGCTACAACACCACCAAGTCACCCCACCTCACTCCTAGAGGTATGGTTGCCAACATCGGGAAGTCCTCCTCCAACCTGGAGGACAACTTGTCGATCTCAGTTGATGTTGCCTGTTGGTCTTGCTTCTTTGACTTGTCCTTTTTCCTGAGAGGACACTGCGTGTTGTAGTGACCGAGCTCACCACATCTGAAGCACTTGACCTTTGACAGGTCCTTCTTCTTCTTTCTCTATAGCCCTTGCCCCTTACTAGGACCCTTTAATGCGAGGGCCACATTCTCCTCCTCCTTGACCACATTTTGTCCGTTGTTATTGCTACCATTAATGGAGCTCTTCAACAGAGCTCATCTCAATT
Source organism: Pinus taeda (assembly GCA_000404065.3). Classification (NCBI taxonomy): domain Eukaryota; kingdom Viridiplantae; phylum Streptophyta; class Pinopsida; order Pinales; family Pinaceae; genus Pinus; species Pinus taeda. The sequence goes on from APFE031591859.1 coordinate 5,481, forward strand.
CCTCCTGCTACAAATTGGCCCACATTTTGTCCCGTCCTAGTAGCGTGTCTCTACCCAATATACTTTGGACGAAGGCCTGCCAATCCTCTAAGACATTGTTAGGTGCCAATCGCACTAGCTCTAAAGGTTGAGACACTGCCCCAACAGCTAAAAGTTGGTCTCAGACTTCCTAAATTCTGGTGAGGAAGGGATCTATGCCTTCCCCCTTCTGCATCCCGATGCATCTTAGCTTCTCCTTTAAGAACATTTTTCGCTGCTCGGAAGTACCCTGATATAGCGTAGAGAGAGCATCCCACATCTCTTTAGTCGTTCCCCTGGCCGCTATATGTGAGATTATATGGTCCCGGATTCCATCCAAGATCAAACGCTTCACCCACACCATCTCCTTCCTATATTCCTTGAGCCGGTCTGCATCCTAAGGAATTGCCACTACATTATCAATGTAGGCTTTCAAGCCATATTCATCTAGAGGGAAGCACATTCTGGCCTTCCAGATGACCTAGTTGGATGATCCATCCTACCTATCCTGATCTTTAAAAGCCTTGCAGTGGCCATCTCGAAAACTGTCGAAAATCCCCTTTCCTTCTACTTGGTTGTTGTTCTGCTACTCGCACTCCCTTTCGAGCTACAACTGCTCCCTCTGACTGTTGGACTCTCTCCTGTGCAAATCGAATTTTCTGCACCCCTGCAACTGAAAATCGAACTGTTGGCCAACAATTCAGCTTGCCTATCTGAGCACTATGCTACCTCAAGAATTTTGACCTGCTGCTCCCTCTGAGCAATGAGATTCTTTCTCCGCTTCTGAGCTTCTCGACTAATCACTCACACTCTGATACCAAGTGAAAATTTCAAAACTGAAATCCTTTTGCAACTAGTATTATTTCTTCTAACTAATAAATTAATTATTCAGTTTATTGCTACATCAACATCAAAATAAACACACTGCAACCTTCACAAATAAAAATTGCGGAAATAAAATAACGTTGGAACTGAGAAATGCTAGCACACACACATAAAAATTAACACCGTTGTTTTTGGACAAAAGTCCCCAGAAAAACCAATGCGAGAAAACTGGTGCAGCAGATGAGGGTTTTATTTTATTATGTAGTAGTGAAATTTGAGTACAATCTATGGATGCCCAACTGGCAATCCAAATAGCAAGTAAATCTGGCCAAAATTATTTAAGGGAATTACCCTTCTTCCACAAGCAATCCCGGCACAACTCCTCTTCTGAATAATCATCCTCATGGACCCTCTACGTCAGTCTTTGCGCTGCTCTGCGTTGACCCTATAACATCTAGCCTCTGAACTGCCTCTGATGAAGTAGTTGTGTCTCTCTGCTAAGGAAATTGCTTCTCCAACACTCTGGACCATCTGTCGAGCCTTGGAACTGAAAATGAATTTCTCTCCAGCAAAATTAAATTGCTTCTGAAGCAACTACCCAGTGCTTTGCGCTACCTCATTGGAAATAACTCGGCCCATTGTTGTTGCCTCTCCGAATTTAGGAAACTTCCTCTGTATCATTGTCTTTGTCCCCCACTAACCCAGCTTCGATCTCTGGCTCTCCGGCAACTATTATTGCTCTCTGGAAATCAATTTGCCAAGAAAATTGAACTACAAAAGTGTCTTCTCCAAGTGCCCATCGACTTCTTCTTATAATTCTCTGTTGGGACTCCAATGGCCAAGATTAAATCTTAATCAATGGTTAGGATCATCTTGAAGTCGATCCGTGTGAGTTTCTAGATGATTCTCACCTTATCTCAATTAACACTGATTAATTAACCATATTTCATAAGTTTAGACTTTGGAAATATTTAGCAATCGGTTAATAATCTAATTGAGACAATTCTAGGTGGAATTTCCAAAAACCATTTTTGGGTTTTGGAGATCTCATGAGTTCTAGCCTCTCCACCAAATTTCGTGGCTAGAACACATCGAACGTTGCATAAACTAACAAGGGGGTACTTATATAGTTTAACAATAGTTTCCTTGAAAGAAAATGACAAAGAGGTCTTAGACAAACCCTAAAGTTTTCCTACAAAAAGATAACTGCAATTGTCCACTAGAAGCCCTCAATTACCTTCCCATGTCCTTCGGCAAGCCTTAAAAAATTATTTCAAGGGAGGATTTTCCACTAAAATCCTTCCTAGGATTTACAAGATAAGGTATATTTAAGAAAAATACAAAGAAAAATGTAATTTTAACGCTTGATAAGCACATCAACACTTCATACATTCAATTAACATTACTTGTTGATTTTGTGGAAGAAAATGAACTCTAGAAAGCCTTTGGAGTCTGGATATGGCATCATGTGACATTTCCTTGTCATTGTTTTGTGGACGTCTCCTTTGGGGCTTGTGTGCCCACTTTGACAAGATCAATGAAGACTTGATTGAATAGGTACATGGTTGAAGGGCCTTTGGAGGCTGGATACTACACACAAAGGCCTCCTATACCCCTCATATGTGGAAATGGTTAACTTTTGAGGGCTTGTTCCTCGTGACTTTTGTACAAGTTGCTTGCAAAACCCTTCTTTTGTATAATTTAGATTAATAATTGTAGAAGAGGGCCTTTTGCCTCTCCATAGGCTAGAATAGAGGTTTTTAACTTAAAAACCCAATATTTTATGTAAAGAAAGTTGAGCACCTCCTTTGCAAATAGAGGTGCATTTCTTCTCATTTACTCATGGTTGAATTAGGGGAAAAATCCCTTACCAAGTGTAAAATTTCTGAAATTTGTTGGAGATCTTTTATCATGGATTTGGTGTTATTAATGGCAAAGTAAAACACCTCATTGAGGAGACTAAATGTGGATGATTTCTCAAGTTTGATGGAAGATTCATGGCTAGGGTTTATGGATAAGCATTAATTGACCTAATAAGTGTTTTTTTGAAGTCTTTGTGGATTTTTTTATTGAAGGCATAAAGTGCAAATGTATTTATCAAGTGGTGAAGGTGCATTTTTACCTTGTCTTATTCTTGAATAGATCCTATCTTGTAAACCTTGGGAAGGATTCTAGTGGTTAACCTTCTCTTGATGTTGTCCTTAAATCTTGTTAAAGGACATCGGAGGATTTTCTAGGGTTTGTGGTGGGCTGCACTAGTTGTCATCCAATAGGAAGACTCTTAAGGTTTGTAATGGACTCCTATAGGTTTCACCCAATATCGGTTCTTGACCTTCTTCAAGAGAGAACTTGTTGACCCCATATGCCCAATGAAAAGACACTAGTCTATGGTCCTTCCATCATCTTTCATAACCTAAATTTTACAAATATCATTTCGCTTAGAATTAACATTCATATCACCTTCAGCTCATTGCCCTAAATCCTAGCAATCTTAATATAGGGAAGCCCACCTTAAACCAAAAGAGAGCTGACTTGGAGATCAAAAGAGGGTTGGTGAGGTGACAGTGGTCCCCTCTTAGTTTCATTCCGATTGCACTTGATCTTTCAAACTTTATCACAAGAAGTGCGAGTCTGTGTGGTAACACTCCACAAGCAGAATTCACAAGAGGATACAAAAGGAAAATCAAGGAACAACAATGATTCAAGGTATGTTGAGTAAAAATTAGGGAGCTCCAATTAGCATTCATCTCCCATGAATATGAAATTTAGCAACTTAAGGATAATTTGCCACTTAGTAAGTAAGGACAAGTGGAACTTGAATCTAATGCAAGAACCTTGGAACAAGAATACCCATCACCCCCTCGTACATAGCCATTACACTCCCATGCTCAAGTGGAGTCAAAGATTAATGGCATTGGGAATAGCTTCGAGTTTTGGAGGTGGGATAATTCAAACCCTAGCACCTCTGTGCCAAATTCTCAATGGGGATCTCAGTGGCAATTCCCTTCAAGGGTATTTATGTGGCAAATTCTGGGATCTCTGTGGCAATTCCCTTCAAGGGAATTTCTTTGGCGAGCTCTACTGTACACATGCAGTGGAGAATTTTAGTGGTGAACTGTGGTTGGGAATTGAGTGGTGTTTTATTGAGGGCAGCAATAGCATCACTGGGAGTTTGAATTCTTTCTTCAGTACTGCAAGTGATGGTGCAATTTACAGTGAGGAGCAGCTTATTGCTTGGCATTTTCCAGTGGGTATGGCAGGGAACAAAAAAGCTTGTGGATGTGACACTTGCAACCTGGCAAAGTTACAAAATGTCAATTCGCCCACACAGCTCATAAGACAAATTCTAACAATATGTAGATCCTCCATCTAGAACCAGAAATAGGAAGAATAAAGGCTTGCAATAAATAGTGTATGGTAAACCATTGAAGGAAAAGAAGCATATATAATAGGGCAGACATTGCTACAAGGGTCAAATGCACAAATGGGTAGCTCAAAGGCATAAGCCTAGTAGGGTAATGGTTGGAACATGGCTGAAAAGTAAGAATATGGAACATGCAAACTATCCTATGAGAGACTTTTCTTATCCAGTTAACCCATAATTGATCGACTTCCACAACCGGCTCTCCACCTCCCCAAACAGATCATTCTTATAAGGAAAACCACCATCAAGGGAATAAAAATAAGGGGATAGGAGTCAGATCAGTTAGTAGAGTTGTGAGGATGCTGACCCAACAGAATGAACACCTGCAGGTAAAAATTTCTCTTCTCGATGAAAACATGGATACTCAATTTGAAACTTTGAAGGTCAAAACTGAATACTTGGAATTGAAAATCGCAATGCAGAATACTCAAATAGAGAGCTTGACCTTTGAAGACAACATGTTTGCCTAGTTAATTCCTAACTCAGAAGGAAGCCCCGAAACCTCAGTATGATCTCTCAGAGAAGAAGCAACGAAGGAGGCTCCTGTTCATCAAGCTCAGAAGCCCATGAAAGTTTAAGAAAATATGCAGAATGTCCAGCACGAACATAATTTCAAAAAAATCTTTCCATGTCTTTTTATTCTGTACAACGAAATTTATGTTAAGACATTTTATTAGAACGCGACACTAGAATAGATACGCTTTTCAAGAAAACTGCTAAAGCAAGACGGGTTTTTTATAGTCCGCTTGCATATTTTACCTTTTTGAAACTTCAGTGCTAGATTTGCTACGGATTGTATTAAAATGATGTACGGTGCAGTCGTCGCTTCCCTTCCATTTAATTATTAACCATTTCAGTTATTAAAAAAACGTAATATATCAAATTTATAGGTGGGTTATAGGAATGTAGGAAACTCTGACTGCACTTTTTGACAGACACAAAGAAAGAACTTATACTGTTACAGATCAACTAGGTAGCAGATATCTGCAAATCAAAAGCCCCATTTTTGTCAATGCCTATAATTTCCTCCCTCGGGACAGACGTAAATATAATCTTTTTCAAAACAACAAAAAAGAAACTTTTGCAAACCAATGAATATGAAATATGAATTGCAGTAGGGTTATGTTGATTAGAATAACCAAATAAAACAGGGTGCATCATCTGCAATTTCGATTGGCAGATCAAGATCTCATTTGGTAAAGGAATAACTAAAGGTTGGACTCTCAAACCAGGCATAAGAATAGGAGTGAAGTTCAATTTTTGCCTTGGTGAAGATGAAAAAAGTGGTGGTTTATTTTTTTCCTTCTAAATACTCCATACTTCCTAAGCACTCGCATTTTCATCTAACTTGAAAGGTCCCCACCAGCCCCTTCTGAATAAGCATGCTGCTGAGGGCATGTGCCTGTTGGAAAACGTGTTCGCCATTATTCAATACACTAATATATCAAAATGTCCACGTAGGGAAGATTATTTTAGCCTTCCAAAGAACTGCCAATTGATGTCAATTGTTCACCATTTCACCCACGACAATTTAGCACAAACAGGATTCATCCCGCCATTTGTTCAACTGTTCAAGTCCCATGCGTTCAACTGACGGGCGATGAAAGTAGCCTCTAACTTTGTAATAGCAACTATAATTTCACCTCTTTCTGTTAAATTATTGGTATTTATGGTGCAATTTAGGGTTTCGTTGTGGGGCATTTCATGTGACTATATGTGACATGCAGACGCATGGGATGAAGTGGGCATTGTACAAAATGCGTGAGAATTGACAAAAGAGCTTACCAGAGCCGAGGCGCTCGAGATCGGATGCCTAGAAGCCGGGATTTCATCATTGTTTTCCAATTCAATAATCCTTCAAAATTCAAACCCAATAGAGAAGAAAAATGAAGCACCCCGGTGTCTGGCAGAAGTAAACGAGCAGACGTGTGCATCAGAAGGCGGTAGAACGTGTTTTTAATGGCGAGAAATATATACCGCACTCTTGCGCTTTCATTGAAACTAAATTAATTTGAATTTATTTTAAAATTAATGCTGGCATTACTCCTGGATTGAGAAATTATGTGCGACGTGTGTTGATATTTTGGATGGATTGAGACCCGAGCTCTTCTGGTTTTTTGTTGATGTGTTTATGACACAATAATAGTAAAAATCCTCGTAGAAAATGGAATTGTTTTAATTTTTATAATTATTTTTAAGGTTTGATTTAGCAATTAGTCTAGTTCTATTTTAATTTTGATATCTATCAAGTATTAAGAGGTATTAAATATCTCAAGATACAAAAAAAAAAAAAAAAAAAAAAAAAAAAAATTGAGTGTAAAATTTGAAGGAAGGTTTGTACTTCCAGGGATTTGATCTTTTTTGTCACTTTATAAATCTAGGGTTAAGATGGATCTAGGTTGGTAATATAATATCTTTATTTGTCTCTTTCTTGTTCCCTCTCTCTCCCTTTCATCTGTGTGTCTATCTCCCTCCCTTTCTCCTTTTCTCTTTGCCCCTCCCTTTCTCCCCAAACTCTTTGTCTCTCTTTGTGCCTATCCCTCTCTCTCTATGTCTCCCATTTTTTTCTCTCTCTCCCCTTGCCATCTATATCTATATCTCCCACCATCTCTCCTTTATCCCTCTATCTCACCTATCCAAACACACTCACTCTCTTTATCCATATCTATCTATCTTCCTCCCTCCCTCCATCTCTTTGTCTTTCTCTTCATCCCTCTCTCTCCTCTCCAACTATATCTCTATCTCCTTTTGGCTCTCTTTATTTTTCTCTTTATCCTTCCCTCTTCTTCTCCCCCTCTCTCTCTCTTCCCTCCCACTCTCCTCTCTCCATCTCTCCCTTGTTACTCCCTCTCTCTTTCCACTTTTCTCTCTCTATGTCTTTCTTCTTCCCTCCCTTTCTCCCCCCTCCAACTCCATATCTCTCTCTCTCTCACTCTCTCTCCTACTGCCTCTCTCATTTTCTCTCCCACCTCCCTCTCTCTCTACCCCCCACCACTCTTTCTCTCTTCCCTCCAACTCTTTCACTATCTCCCTCCATCTCTCCTTCTCTCTCTCCCTCCTCTATGTCTCCCCCTCTCTCTCTCTTCCCCTTCTCTCCCTATCTCTCTCCTCTCCTTCTATCTATTTTCTTTTCTCTCTGCTCTCCCTCACTCTCTCTCCACCTCTCCCTTGTCATTCTCTCTCTCCACCTTTATCTCTCTATGTCTGTGTTATTTCTTCCCCCTCTCTTTCTCTCTCTTTCTCTTAAATTTGATCTCATTGTATTATATTAAAAAAAAAAAAATCAATTGGTTGTAAATACTAAACCAATATTTTGGACCAATCGTGTCAAAGAAAATACAACAATGAAAAACTTAAAAGAATCATGTGCTTTCCTCTATCATTGTTAGCCACTTTGTTTGCTCTCATTGTCTGGATCCTTAATTCAAATGGATCTATGCTAGTTCTTAATAATATTATTTATATTATATAATTTCACATCTCCATATATATAAGTATTCTCATTTTTAATTATTAAAGCCTTGATCTAATTTCTATAGGAATATTTGTAGTAGTTGTGAGGATGGATGGTTTAGATAGATCTCAAAAATAATTATAATTTTTGTTTCTTTTATATTTAATTTTAAAAAATGTTATAAAAATATTTGTAAAATATTTTGAATATGAAATAAGTTAAGGCTTTTGGGCATGTAGAATTGATGAGCCATGGTATTGGCCCATGGTATTCTAACAAATCATATTTACAAGTTAATAATATTCATGGTAAACTGGGGGTGAATACCCATGGTTAAGAATCTTGTCATATTGTTATACAACTTGAGTGGGCCTAATGGTTAAGAGCATGTGTTTCCTCTTAAGAGGTCACAAGTTCAAAACCTAAAGGGGGTAGAGTATGTATGCCTTTGTGTCCCACAAACAAGGGGGTTTCATACACCAATTTAGTGTTTTAATTGTGAAATAAGTTATGGTTATTGTGCTTGCGGTATTGATAAGTCATGGTATTGGCTCATATTATTGTAATATCTTAGTAAAGTTTGAATGAATATCCATGGTTAAGAATCTTGTCATGTTGTAATTTTATTGTAAGTATTAAGTTTTTATGTGTTTAATATTTGAATTTAAAGATGGTTATGGAATTATTATTTTAATTTATAAGGTTAAATGTACATTTTTATTATAGCTACTACTTATATGTTATATTTTTTAATATGATATGTATATTTTGATTTTCTTTTATCTAAAAAATGTTTGTAATTTTCATCAATAAAAACAAAATCAGAATATAACAAATTAAATTTTATTATTTTTTATTACTTATAACTTTTTATTATTAATTGAGCCAACATTTAAATGTTTGCCCTCGTCCTCAATAATTTACTTTTACCTTTTTATTATTCTTTAATTAGGCCGACATTTAAAAATGTTCATCAACTTTCTTACATTACACCTACACATCTCCCCTATACTAGGTTGTAAAGCACCACTTGGGGCAAAAAAGTTTAATGAATTCTATTTTTGATGTTAATAGGTGTATATAATTTCTTTAGATGGGCTGACACTTGTTTGAAAAAAGGGGCAAGTTTCCACCACTCCACTTGGTGATTACATGGGAAGAAGTAGCAATACACTCTCGGTTGATGTAAATATTGGTCTATACGACCATTAAAACCTTTGTTCACAAATGATTAGGAGACAATTAAGTTTGAGTGGAGAGCATGAACAGCTAAAGCGTGTGACTTCCATGGCATTTTGGTTTAATTATCTGAGACTCGACAAGGGGGGCTACAAAAGCAGGTCTCCAGGCAAGATGCAGCTTGACGAATGGTTTTAGGTGCACTATATTGAATGTAAGAGGTCTTGGCAAGCAACAAGCTTGGACAATTGTAATGGTTGTTTCTTTTATAGTCCTGACTTTTGGTGCATTTTTTCCTTCTCATGCTTATGCCTTGCATGTTATTTTTCATTTTGAGCTCTCAATCCTACCTTTAGAGATGCTATTGTCATTTTAATTTTGATTCTGGTTATGTTCCCTTGTAATAGACCTAGTTAAAAATCCATGTAATAAAGTTAATAAAGGAAAAATAAGACCAAGGTCATGGGACACGTATTCCAAGCTAAATGCTGGGCAAAAACATAGTGATGGGGATCACTGGTGATTAATTTATGGTTATGGAAATTGGCAAAGGCAAAAAGGCATTAATTGTCATTTATTTATGAAAATAATGGAAAATAGGAGAAAAGGAAGATGAAAGGTCATTAATTGCATGTGAGGAAAATTGAAGGAAAATAAAGGAAAATGAAGAAAATAGAGGCCTTAATGATAAAAAGGCTTATGAGGATCAGATAACAACTTTTGTCAGTTCAGTCTTTCGTACTCGCATTCTATTCTCTCTCTCTCTCATACTCTTGCACACTTAGAGAAATCTTAGAGCATGCTTGGAGTACTATAGTTTCATTGGATTTGGAAAAGAAGCCAAAGGAAAAGCAGGAAAGCCCCAAGGGATAGCAGGATCAACAACCACAACGAGTTGCTTTGCAAGTACCGAGTTGCATGTATGATTTCCTTGCTAGTTTTGGCATGTGTGGTATATGCATGTGGTTATTTGGTTATGATCTATCATTGGCATGGAGGATTGCTTGGATTGATAGTGGTTTTACCTAGCCTTGTCATTTCCTAGATAGCCATGGTGTTGTGGGTTTCCCACTTGAATTTTTTTTATTGGTGCTCATGTTCCTTATGGTTGTGGGTTGAGTTACTAGTTCCTGCAGCCTTGGTTGGACAAACGTTATGGAAGCCCTGGACTTGCAATCAAAATGAACTTTAGAGTACTGAGACTTGTTATACCTCTCTTAGCTATCTCTGGTGCGATTCTAGCAATGAGAGCTTGCCTTAGCTCTCTCTTTGCGACGTGCACTTTCATGGGAGGATGGTGACATGTTCCCATCATTCTCTTTCCTCGATGGTTTCAAGAATGTCTTGGAAGCTTCTGACACCTTTGAGCACTCTCGTTTAATGTATCCCAAACCTGTGAATCGAGGTATTTGTACAACCTCCAATGGTTGAGTCATTCCTTGCCCATTAACACCAAGTCCTCCTCCTTTATATCCAATCTTGGTAAGGAGTCTCATGCTAATTCCTGAAATGGGAACCTCCATGTTTCCAACAAAAAAAGTGTCATGTGAAAATGAAACTGAAGAATGATCAACATTATTTAGCTCGCCTGTCGATTCTGAAACAGGTCACGATGGCTTTGCTAAGTGTTGGGATAGGGTCCATAGGGTCAATTTTGGGTTAGTTTAACCAATTTTTGGATAGAATTTTATAAAGAATGTAAAGTCTACACGAAATGTGGGAGTGGAGCATGCAGATAAGTAGGAGTCAAAGAGGCTTTAGCTCCCTGCATGGGTAAGTGATAGGTCGGTTTTGAGACTCCCCCATGGGTCACGGGCCATGGTATTGGAATAAAAAGGTTATAAATATTTGAGTCATAGCGAGTCTAGATAGGATAACAAAGATAGAGGATTATTGTTTTGGGCAAGTGCTAAGGCAGGAAAGCTCTGTTTTCCTATGCTTAGGCGAAAGGGGAAGGCTCATGTAGCTGAGTGCGCGAAGACCTTGGCAAGTCCGCAGCTAAGTGCGCGGACCCCTGCAGCTGGGTACACAAGGTGGAAGAGTCTATAATTTGAACGCTGAACCTAATAAATACTGATTTTGGAATGAATATCTTGCATCTATGTCTTATTCTTATTTCTATCCAAGTTATGCATTATCGCTCAATAGTTTGTTTCTGTGAAATAAAGTGTAATTGCTTCGCGAACCTATTGAATCTTTAATGTTTATGCATCGACTAAGTAATAATTTGTTTTCACAAAGGTAATGGTTAAATCTGTTGTGATAATTGTGCAAAGAGGGTACATTTGCGTGAAGATAGATCTAGGGTTATTATTTACTACACGAAAAATGTCAATCTGCTTCTTTTAGGTTTGATTGTAGACCTTCATGAAGGTCTGAGAGCCATTTTCATAAATTTACAATAGTGAGCCATAGGAAGACATCAATCTTCGCAAAGGCAGATCTAATCTACAAGGGTTTTATATGACTTATCACACAGTCTCTGGATGCATAAACCTGGTTTTAACATCCCCCAATACTGCTTCGGGTGACACTGCAGCCTGCGCTATGCAAGTTGTTGCCGAAAGGGCCAGCAATTAGGATTTTGTTGGTTGGCGCGATTAAATTTGAACCTGGGTTAGGCCCCCTTAAGTCAACAAATGGTTCCGTTGTCGGGACCGAGATCTATCTAAGGGATGTGCAATAAATGGTTTCCTACAAAGAAAGAGATTAAGAAGTAGATTGACCGAAATGTGCACGTGTTCGCGGCTAAAGAGAACAAAAGCCATAAATTATCCAAGGAGCAGTGGTTGCAGAGATATTTATACATAAACGAAACCAACACATTCTTTTGTTTCTTCCCTGATTGACTACACGAGTGGTTGTCTAAATTGGCCGATAGTCAAGGGTCGTGGAGGCTTGACGGCCCTATAGTATGGACTTCTGAACTGGTATGACGGTTGTAAGCATCAGGAAGCAATATCACACGGGTTGTGGATCATTGGATTGATCACACACTTGGAAGTTTTGTGACTAAGTTCAGGATCGATAGGAATATCCGCTATAGCGAAGAAAAACGAAGGCTCTTTAAGGGATCGTGAGGTAAGTGCTTGAAATCATTAAAGACTTGGATTAAAATGTTGTTATGTGAAAAGAGGGTTATGCAGTTGTTATCACTCCTCCGGACCTCCAAGGCTGAGGAAGAGTCCAGCTGAGGTAACCACAAACCAATCTTTTGACTTGGTAGTTAGCCCTACCAAGCCGGAGAGGGCTCTCTCCAAAGGATCACAACCAAGAGGGCTAGATAGATTAGGGTTTTACGTGAGATATAGTAGCTCAGCGTTTTGATTTGATTTAATTGGGGTAGTCACTAGATGAGTGAATTAGGTCAGAGAGTGAACTAGGTCAAAGCAAAAGAAAATCAGAATTGTAGACATCTGATGGGGCAAGGTAGGCAAGTACTTTAACACTTTGTAGTATATTGATGAAATGGTTTAGATTGATGAGGTGCTAAAAAGAGCATGAAAATCATGAATTATTTTTAAACCAAAGAAATGAAACAAATTATGATGATTTTCCCAAAACAGAGCATAGAAGATGTATTTTGCTTATCACAACTTGAAAATCAAACATATTTAGAAGTGAAATGGATCATGGAAGATACAAAACATTCACACACATTTAACTGAAGAAGAAACAATATCAAAATACCATGCCACAGGAATCCCACCAAAATAGTTGCAACTCATCCAATATATTCCATGCCAAAGTCTGAAACACTAGTACAACATCCAATGGAGTCCAACCTCTTCCAAGAGTGAAGAAAGGGAAGATATAGACATCAAAACAAACTCCCCCCAACCTCATGGGTCGAATCCATGAGAAGAGGAGCAATTCCACCAAAATCTAAACTGATAGCTAGAGTGTAGGGTGGTCAAAGTGAGTCATCCCTAATTACATTGAAATTGATTCATCTGACTTGATGAAGACTATTAACCTAATGTATTTACCTCTAGGTAATAGTAAAATACCATAATTACATCAATAATATCAATTACACTATTAAAATATTGATTTCCCATAGGTAAAAATCAAATCTGGAGAAGAACGGTGAAAATTAGGCCAACTGTCAAGTGCGCAGCGCCTGTGTCAAACACGCAACGCAATCTTCAGACCCACTTTTTACTGCCTTCCCCGTGTCCAAATTGAGCCCAGGATAGCTCGTTGGAAAGCTTATCCAGTCTAGTTTCCAAATTGGCCTTTAGTTTTCAAAATGGGCTTGATTTGGCACTCCAAGATGCCATTCTACCGATATTGGTCAAGTGCGCATTGCCTGACTGAAAAAAGAGTGCAAAAACATGATTTTTTGGTAGTTTTTTGCCCTTTTAACCTACAATTTTTGCATTCCAAGGCTATAAACATGATTTTCCTAGATGTCTTGGTCCTTCTGCATCCATTTGTGGCTTCCATTCCTCCAAAACATGTCCCAAAAAAGTGTGCAGCGCCCTAGGCACTGCATGTTTGACCATGCAACTGATATTTAAATTGCCTAAAAAACATAGAAAACATATCTTTGCCAAAATATGCTAAGGGACTTCAAAATTGTTTGGTGTAGCTAGGCTTGGAGTGAATCCTCTGCAAGTATGTCAAGCTTTTCTTTCTTATTTTGGTGAGTTAGGGCTTCAATTTTTGCCTTTGTTGCTTTGAGTTTTGCCCTTGCATTTCTTTCGCTATTGGCATAATGTTTGGCCATTCTCACTTGAATGTTGTTGTCCTTTTTAGATTTCTTCAATAACTTCTCCAAGTGATCATTGATGGCCTAAAGCCAAACTTCATTTTCTTCTTTGATCACATCCAAGAATTGATCATCAAGCATAGCTTCATAAACTATCTCTCTTTGCCTTTGCCCTTTAAGTTCTAAGGCTCTTTTCAAACCTCTAGTTCTAGGCATGCCTCTTGGTGCTTGTTCATCTTTCTCTTCAAGCAAACCATGCTTCTCAAGTGTCTCTTCTAACAAAACCTTGGCTTTTTCTGCCTCACTGTATGGTTTGTTTTCTTCTTCTGCCGTGGTGTTATAATGTCAAACCCTAGGGAGGTATTAGGTTGTTGGAATGTGGTTTTTTGGGAATAGGAAATGGAGAAGGGGAAATATGAAAGAGATGGGTGAAGGGATGTATGTAATGGAGGAGGATATGGGGTATCAATAAGGTAGATTTTTGGGATGGGGGAAATTGTTTGCAATGTAGGGGTTTGGGAGCCTAGGTAATTGTAGCACCTAGGACTTAGGGTTTAGATACAAAGGTTTTAGAGAGTATTTAGGATAAAAGGGTTTAGGGAAAAGGAAGTGTAGGGGATGTATGAGAGTGTAGGGGGGTTAAGATTTAGGAATTGAGGGTTCAAGGGTGGTTTTGAGGGAGATCTAGGGTTTTAGAAGTGAGAATAACACCAAATCTTCAACAATCCTTCAAAACACTTTGGGAATGATTATATGGGGGTAAAAACATGTGATATGCAGCAGTTACTTACTTGTACGAGGTCGAATGCACTTTGGTGGAGCTGAGGAGGTGATTTTAGCTCTCATGGACAAATGCACAATGATTGTGGGGAGTGCGTAGTTCCTCTGGCAAGCATGCAGTGCCCTAAGGGAACGCGCAGCGCCTATGGCAAACGTGCAATACCTGAAGAGAACGTGCAGCACTAGAAAAGAACGCATAATTTAGACTTCAAATCCCCTTTTGAGTGCCTTCCCAAAGTCCAAATTGAGCCCATGATAGCTCGTTGGAAAGATATTTCTCTTGGATACAAAATGGCCCTATCAAGCACTGCAAATTATTAATTATAGCCTCTTAAAAATCAATTCTCCCAAGATTGGTTAAAAAGTGCAAAATGAGGGTGCAAAAATGAAGTGTGATCTTGCAAGAAAAGTTTGGAGGTCTTCCTCAACTCCAAATTGAGTTTCTAATAAATCACTGGAAATATATTTCTGTCTAGTTGTCACTTGACCCATCAAGCAAGTAATTTGGACACACCAGCTAGGAGAAAAAATGATTTTCCCAAGGTCACTCCAAAAATGCAGAAAACCTCTTATAGCAACTATATTTTTGACATGTATCCAAAACCATGATACCTGTGTAAATACGGAAGGAGGTTTTTCATCCTTGGCCTATTATGGACAAAAACCTCTCTTGCTTTTATCAAATTCATCTATGTTTTGTCAGAAACATAGTTCGAAGAAAAATTGGCCCTATGTGTGGCAAATGATTTGTCCCTTGGAATGACTTCTTGACAAATGATGGAGACATGATGTTTATGAGTTGGAATGGCCTCACACTTGCTGAAATGACCTCCCTTATGCCTCCTTTGCATGCAATAGAATGGAATGTTATTGAACCATGAAAACCCTAATGACCTAATGGAGACTTTTAGTGGTTGTGACTATGATGAAAGTGACTGTCATGATGAAGACAAGTCATGACCAATGGTATACTTCAGCAAAAGGTGAAATGAGCAAGCAAGGGGTAAATTTCTATAAAGAGTAAAGGAAACCCTAATTCAACCTTCAGTGACCAAATTTTTTGCATGATGACCTAGTGGAATGACAAAAAAAATCAGAATGGGACCCTAATATGATATGAAAAGAAGATTTTGATCATTGATGGCAATATGAAAATACTGACACTAACAGCAGTTACCTTGATGTTTGGGGCTATGCAAAGTGGGATATTATTTAGAAGAAATGAAGGAACAAGCTCAAAGTATAGTCCGCTCATTGAACCCCCTTCAAGTGACGACGAAGGGAAGGTGCTGACTACACAGCAAAGTGCAGTTCAATTAATTACACAAGGTATCTTGAGGATGCCTCAATTGTCCACTCCACCTCCACCTAATACACCTACACCTTCACCTCCTCCACCTCCACTACCACCATTCAACATGGCAAACGTAATGAAGATGTTGATTTTTAAAGGAGTAGGGAGCAAAGATCCCAAACAGTTCTGGTTTGTCGCAAGAGTTGTATGGACAACATAACAGATTACAGATGATAGCATCAAGAAAGCGTAGTGGGTCGCAACATTACAAGATCGAGCATTGACGTGTTACATCAAGTATTGCACTAATAACCCCATTGTGGCATTGGCAGAGACCCAACAATCTTTGAACAAGGAGTTCATAAAGCCTAAGTCATAGGTGAAGTCAGTAACCGAGTTTAAAGAAATTTGACAAAAGGTAGATGAGACACCTTGGGATTTCAATCAAAGGCTGAAATGCCTGATCAGGAAAGCCAATATGGTGATTACATATTCCCAGCATCGTGATTGGTATATATCGTTGCTCTTGCCGCACTTAAGAGTGTTGAAAATAGCAACAAGAAATGCTAAAAATAACATTCCTATAGATAGCATTTTGGGATACATTCCAATTTTAACTAGTCCCTAAATTAAAATTGTGAATTAAAATTTGAATTTGAGCTCAACAACTGTTTGTAAAATAATTAATTAATTCATTTTGAGTTAATTAGTTAGATAAAATCAAACATGAAGTCTATGTGAAGACATGCAACAATTATCCCTTTGATTGAGGAAGTTATCCCTTAATTAAGGAGATCAAGATGAGTTGTACTTTGAGCTGTAATTAGTTAACTCAGTTAACTAAGTTAAGTCCAGTTAGATTAGTTCCAACAATTTGTGGAACTGATTGCGAGTTCAGCTAGTCAATGCATGCATGCATGCAACTAGTGTACTTTAGATAACTGAATATTATCTCATAAATAACTCATGCATGTCAGTTTAGACAGAGACCCAGTTGAGATCAAAGGATGGGACAGTGTACTATCAGTTGCAAGAATATTCCCATGAGGATATCTCTTGCATGCAGAAGGAATTCTTTCCTTGAGGATTGCGCAGTTATTTCTGAGTTTGGTGAGTAGTGTGTGAGGTAATTACACACAGGTGGCAGCTTGAGGACCTAGGAGAAACTACACAAGGAAATAGGAGGCTTGGAGGACTGAAGGAAAGCATATGTGTTGTCTATTCTGTCTATGAACTGCAGTGAGGGATTGTACTCAGAGATGGATAGCTTGAGAGTTAAAGCTTTGTGTAATCTTGAGATATTTCCACTTGTATGATAACACATATAGCGGGTTTTTAGCTGAGGCTTTCCCCAGAGTATTCTTTTGTGTTTCATGTGTGATTGAATCTTCTTCTATGTTATATGTGTTCCGATTGATCTTTCTCAAATTGATTAAGCTTCCGCAAGTTTGATTGTAGAAGTAGATTAAGTATTTTGCTTTAGTACATTGCATAATTAGTTTAATCTACAGTGAGAATTTCTACATGGTATCAGAGCAAAGGTGATCAAAGCGGAGAACAATATATAAAGAAGGGAGAAGTTCGAAGGTTGAAGTTCTTGATTATAGAAATCAAATTCTTATCACATCTCAAAGTTCACCAATGGCATTCAATGGTTTGAGACTCGAGTATTCCCTGGTTGGCAACTCGAATTATATAGCCTGGAAGGATCGCATGGAAGCGATATTAGAGGACAATGGTTTGAAGGACTTCATTGATCAAGAAGTCCCCAAGCCAACAACAGCTAATGCCCAAGAATTGGTGGAATGGAAGAAATGTGTGGCTAGAGCGAGGAGGATCCTTTTGGAGGGAGTTCAAGACCATATTGTCTCGAATCTCCATGGGAAGGAGACGTCATTTTCAATGTGGAAAACATTGAAGGATCTATATCAGAACAAAAACGATCAGAGGAAGTTGGCGCTGAAAGACAAGCTTCGGAAAATCAAGTGTGAAAAGGGCGACATGATCTCTACATATTTGAACAAGCTCACCACCTGTAGGGATGAGCTTGGAAGTGTAGGAATCACGACAATCGATGATGACATGGTGAGTGTTGCTCTCCTCGGTCTTCCTAAGAGCTTACATAGCTACGAAGACTCAGTAAATGTAAGAGAGAAACTGCCAGATTGGGAACAACTGTGGTTAGATCTGATGCAGGAGGAGATCAGGAGAAGCACGAGAGAGGTTCTTCATCAAAGCATGATGATGAAGAAAATGTAGCCTTAGCGAGTAAGGCGAGGAAAGGGAAAGGGAAGGCTTCCCATTTCATATCGAGTTCTTCCCATGGTGGGAAGAAGATTGAAAAATCTAAAGTGCGATGCTTTAATTGTCATGAGGTGGGCCATTATGCAACAAATTGTCCACAGAAGAAATCCAAGAAGGGACCCTCGAAAGGATCAAATGGTGAGGCACTGGGCTCATAGTTCGAATTGGATTTCACCCTCATCACATGCATAGTTTCATCGATGGTGGCTTGTGTTTGGTACCTGGATAGTGGAACCTCATTCCACATGATCGACGACAAGAGTTTATTTAGTACCTTGGAGGAGAAGGACCTCCAGATGTGCATAGAGATGGGTGATGATGGAAAGTACCGTGTTTCAGGTGAAGGCACAATTGTGTTTCAGAGGGAGCATGGAGCTCCTCTCACCCTGACTGATGTAAAGTATGTGCTTGGACTGAAGAAGAACTTGGTATCTGCCACAATGTTGGAAGACAAAGGCTATGAGGTAGTATTCAGTAAAGGAAAGGCATTCATGAGACATATCGACACAGGATAGACCAAGAGGATTGGGATTCAAGTGAAGAATCTCTACAAGTTAGAGGTAGATTATTGTGATGCATTAAGTTCCAAAGTAGAGTTGGTGCAAAGCCAAGATATTGGTGAGCTATGGCATAGAAGATTGGGCCACTTGCACCATGGTGCCTTGAAGATCATGCGACATATTTCTACCGGACTTCCCAAAGGTAAAATTGAGCAAGTGGATAGATGCAAAGGTTGTACCTTGGGTAAGTATGAAAAATATTCCTTTTAGGATCGAGACAGTTGAGCTGGAGAAATCTTGGAGCGAGTTCATACAGATGTGTGTGGACCATTCTCGATAGCCTCCACCGCTAAACAAAGGTACTATGTTATTTTCATTGATGATTTTTCTCGTAGATGCTGGATCTATTTCATGCAGAAGAAGGATCAAACATTCTCAAGGTTTTGTGAGTTCAAAGCCTTGGTTGAGAAAGAATCAGGAAAGAAAACAAGGGCCTTGCGAAGCGACAATGGTGGAGAGTATGTCTCTCAAGAGTTTAAGGACTTTTGTGCAGTAGAAGGAATTAAACGGGAGTTGACGGCACGCCATGACCCACAACAGAATGGGGTGGCCGAAAGGAAGAACAAAACGATTGTGGGAGTAGCTCAGGCGATGCTGCATGACCAAGCCCTACCACTTCATTTGTGGGCTGAGGGATGCAATACAGTGGTATACTTACAGAATAGAAGCCTGCATCGCATACTGGGGATGAAGACACCAGAGGAGGCTTTCTTCGGGAAGAGACCACATGTGAGTCACTTCAAGATCTTTGGCTCATCGGTATTTTTCCATGTGACCAAAGATGCCCAAAAGAAGCTAGAGCCAACAACAGAGTTGGGGATACTTGTGGGGTACACTGATACACCCCACAACTATCGGGTGTTCTTGCCTACCAGTCAGAGGGCAGTGGTATGCAGAGATCTAAAGTTCGACGAGCAGAAGGCTATACAAGTTTCACTTGAGAGGGAGCTCAAGTTGCATGCAGAGAAGGAACTTTTGGTCCCTAAGGAGGAGGAGCCTCAAACTGATGTGTAGTAGCCGTATGTAGAGGATACAGGAGTGGAGACATCTAGTCATAGAGATGAGCATAAACGCTCAAGGGAAGCTGGCATATTGTTGATGGATGCAAGAGAGAATGTGGGAGAGCCATCTTCTCAGCGCAGACAGAGGAGGTCACTTGAGCGGTACATTGGTTACATAGCCCTGGTTGGGGAGTGCGTAGAGACCGAACCATCTTCCTTTGAGGAAGTAGTGCAACAACTAGTTTGGGTTGATGTTATGGTGGAGGAGTATGACTCCATAGTTTGGAACAATGTTTGGGATGTTGTTCCAAGACCGGAGAACAAGTCAGTGGTGAGTTCCCGATGGCTTTACAAGGTAAAGCAAGCAGCTGATGGTAGTGTGGAGAAACATAAGGCAAGGTTTGTTGCCCGTGGTTTCTCACAGGTCGAGCGGATCAACTATGATGAGACTTTTGCTCCTGTAGCAAGGTACTCATCTATCAGATCAATTTTGGCACTATCATCACAGATGGGTTGGAAGATCCATAAGATGGATGTGAAGACTGCATTCCTCAATGGCAAGATTGAGGAAGAGGTGTACATAGAGCAGTCAGAAGGATTTGAGACCTTCGATCATGAGTCGCATGTGTGCCGACTCAAGAGAGCTTTGTACGGGTTGAAGCAAGCACCTCGTGCTTGGTACACCAGGATCGACAACTATTTCACCAGTTTGGGCTTCACAAAGAGTGAAGCACATGTGAACCTATACCACATCATGGTAGAGGGTAAGACATTGATCATTGTTCTTTATGTTGATGATCTAATATTAATAGGTGATGATCAGTTGATCAAGTCTTGCAAGGAGGACCTTGCAAGAGAGTTCAAGATGAAAGAAATGGGTCTCATGCACTACTTTCTAGGCATGTAAGTGTGGCAAAAGGATGGGGAAGTGTTTGTGTCTCAAGGCAAGTATGCCAATGAGATACTTAGGAGATTCCACATGGAGAAGTGCAAGCCCATGTAGACTCCTCTAGCAGGTAACTGGAGGAAGGAGGATGCTACTTTAGGTGAGGTAGTAGCTACTACTATGTATCGACAACTTGTGGGTTCATTGATGTATTTAGTGAACACATGACCAGAATTGTGCTTTATGGTGAACCAGCTGAGTCAAGCTATGGTTCATCCTACCAAGCTGTTTTGGAAGACAGCGAAGCATGTGCTAAGATACCTCAGAGGCACATCTCAGTATGGATTATGGTACAGAGGGAGTGAAGCTTTAGTGCTTCACAGATGCAGATTGGGCAGGGAGTCCATCAAATTGGAAGAGCACTCGAGGAGGAATTTTCAACCTTGGTTCAACTACAGTTTCTTGGTACAGCAGGAAACAGATGTCAGTTGCACTTAGCTCATCAGAGGATGAATACATGGCTACAACCAAGGCAACATGTGAGGCCATTTGGGTGTAGAAAATTCTAGTTGGGTTGTTTGATCAGAGGATGGATCCAACTGTGATCTATTGCGATAATTAGAGTTGTATCAAACTCGCTAAGAATCCAGTATCTCATGACAGGTCCAAGCACATCGATATCCAGTATCATCATCTTTGAGACTGTGTGGTGAAGAGGATCATGTTGTTGCAGTATGCTTTGACCGAGGAGTAGGATGCAGATATTTTGACTAAGGCATTGTCAAAATGCAAATTCGAGTTCCACAGAGACAGGATCGGGGTGACAGATAATCTCTTTCTTGTTGAGAGGGAGTGTTGAAAATAGCAACAAGAAATGCTAAAAATAGCATTCCTATATATATCATTTTGGGATACATTCCAATTTTAATTAGTCCCTAAATTAAAAATGTGAATTAAAATTCGAATTTGAGCTCAACAGCTGTTTGTAAAATAATTAATTAACTCATCTTGAGTTAATTAGTTAGAGAAAATCAAACATGAAGTGTATGTGAAGACATGCAACAATTATCCCTTTGATTGAAGAAGTTATCCCTTAATCAAGGAGATCGGGATGAGTTGTACTTTGAGTTGTAAATAATTAGCTCAGTTAACTGAGTTAAGTCTAGTTAGATTAGTTCCAACAGTTTGTGGAACTGATTGTGAGTTCAATTAATCAATGCATGCATGCATGCAACTAGTGTACTTCAAATAACTGAATATTCTCTCATAAATAACTCATGCATGTCAGTTCAGACAGAGACCCAATTGAGATCAAAGGATGGGACAGTGTGCTATTAGTTGCGGGAATATTCCCATGAGGATATCTCTTGCATGCAGAAGGAATTCTTTCCTTGAGGATTGCGCAGTTATTTATGAGTTTGGTGAGCAGTGTGTGAGGTAATTACACATAAGTGGCAACTTGAGGACCTAGGAGAAACTGCGCAAGGAAATAGGAGGCTTGGAGGACTGAAGGAAGACATATGTGTTGTATATTCTGTCTATGAGCAGCAGTGAGGGATTGTACTGAGAGCTGGATAGCTTGAGAGCTAAATCTTTGTGTAATCTTGAGATATTTCCACTTGTATGATAATACAAACTGCAGGGTTTTTAGCTGAGGCTTTCCCCAGAGTATTCTTCTATGTTTCATGTGTGATTGAATCTTCTTATATGTTATATGTGTTCTGATTGATCTTACTCAAATTGATTAAGCTTCCACAAGTTTGATTGTAGAAGTAGATTGAGTATTTTTCTTTAGTACATTGCATAATTAGTTTGATCTACAGTGAGAATTTCTACAAAGAGTGCCTTCGTCACAACAAAAGATAGCAATGCAAGAAGAAGCTTTGGAAATTGCGATGAGGCTGGACACCTCGCCCATACTGGGTACAAACCTTAGAGTGCAACAAATTCACTCACAGTTGGAAAGCATGCACTTGGAATTGCAGAGTCTGAAGAAAGGAAAGGAAGCCCAGATGGAGGTGCGCATTGAATTCTGGTCCTTGAAATGCAAGAGCCATGGACACGATAAGGACCATTGCCCGGTTTATAAGAACTATCTTATTTGGGGAGGGCATGTTATCTTGAAACCAGAGAATAATGTTGGGTCGAATGCAGGAGCTGCACTGTGGTGCGCTATCTATCAGGTTACGTGACAACATGCAATTGATAATTGCCATTTACTACAGAAGTTTGTACAGACCCCTCAACAGTTGTTTTGCAATTTTTGTAAATCTGTGGGTCACGATTAATGCCATTGTAGAAGTTATGAGTGGATGATGGATAGAACCACTACCTACCGAATGCAGGTAAAGAACCAGCCTCAAGATCAGGGTGCAGGAGCAGCACACAGAGGCTTCCAGGGCCGAGGACAAGGAAAAGGGGCCAGAACTGGTCGAGGACGTGGGTAGGTAATTTGCTATAATTGTGGCGAAGCATGACTTCGCACAAGATTGCACAAACCCCATGCATCCATAATGTCAATGTTGTCGACAGTTTGACCATGTGATAGAGAAATGTCCAGTGCTTATGGAAAATATGCAAGACAAGAAGACACAACCCCAGCAGCCTATGCAAAACATCCAGATGATGAGGGAAAAATCCAACGAAGAATATTGGAGTATAAATATAGTAACAAGGAGTGGTATGGCGACTAGTGCAGATAAAGACTAGCAGCGGTGTGCAAGGCTGTCGAGAAAGAAATATACTTTGATCTTAATCACACTAAAGAGACCTTCATGAAAGAAAAGAAGAACTTCAATGAGGCCTCCACCTCAGGAAGCAAGCAGAAAATGCCAGAAACAAGTACGACACAACAGGTAAATCCTTCGGCATTAGCTACGCTTCTGAAGACTTGTATGAAGTTACTACGTGATAAGAAAGAAGGATTGGAAGAGTTAATCGACAATTGCGCAAGTAAAGAAAAAACCCCTGCGGAATAACGCACCGTGAGAAAAGATGGTAAGCATAAGAAGCGGACGAGGCGCGAGATGAGGCTGGCCGCACAGATAGGCGAATATGAAATGGACCAGGTAATCTTGGATCTAGGATCTGATGCAAATGTCCTACCTAAGAAGATGTGGTAAAAGATGGGGAGACCTATGTTGCAGTGGTATCCTATTCAGCGGCACATGGCCAATCAACAAAAGATTATTCCGATGGGGCACTCATATGGTGTAATGGTAGACATTGAGGGCGCAAGCATGCTGGCTGAATTTAAGGTCATTGAAATAGTGGATGACAGTAACCCATACCCTGCGCTACTAGGAATTGACTCAGATTTTGATATGGGTGTGGTAATCAACTTGAAGAAGCGGAAGACGACGTTTTAAAGGAAGTCGCTCAGAGTTGTAGTGCCACTAGACCCTACTAAAGGAGCGCGTTATACTAAACCTATTCACGACTTTGTGGAAAGAAATGATGACCTGGATCTTATATACAAGATGACTGTGCAAAATGAAAATTGGATCAATCTTATGGCCAATGGACGAATTGCGTGGGACAGGGATAGCTCGTGCACCTCAAACTGGGATGAAGATCTTGAACACTGACATAATCGATTGCATGAAGTATCTACGCTCCGTTGCAATATGATGACCAAATCACTACGGTGTGTCTCAACTGAGGTAAGGAAGCTTTTGCACTATGATGGCTTGACTGATGTGGATCTCTTTTTAAATGAATTTGAAAGGGAAGTATCAGAAGAACATCGCTTCCGAGCATAGGAGTTGGCACTGTAAGCTACGCCTACCCGTTGGTGGGGTACGCACAAGGAGTGCTTCGCTGGATGGAAGGAATACAAAAGAATGATGAGATTACGGTTTGGGTTTGTTAATACCCAGATGACAGAAAAGTTTAGTGAGAAGGATGATCCGCGCAATCATTTAGCACAATGGACTAAGGCCTGGGGGACAGAACCACAACCAGAATGGGTACATATTTTCTGTCATACCTTAGACACAATTCCAATGAACTGGTATTTGGAGATAGAGCTTTGCCATGGAACAAATAAATGGGACATCTTAAGAGAGAGTTTCTTATTGAATTTCAATTGTGAGGATGGATTTGAGTGTATTGATGAAGCACTACAGGAGATAAAATCAACTATATTTAGAACACCTAAGGAACTAGTAGAATGGGCTCAGCCAGATTAGAGTACACAACTACGCCACGCACTAGAATGTTACAATGTCACTGCTGAAGAGGAAGAAGAAGAACCACGAAATCTTAATATTCCAGAGACAAAAGGTTAGCACGAAGTTGAAGGACTAAAAGCTGGGAATCTGAATATATCAGAACCTTTGAGAACTAGACAAGCAAACATTGGATCTGAAGTAGAGCCTAAGTTTGTGAAGATAGGAGACTATTGGGATGAAGATACAGTCGATAAGGTGGTTAAACTATTGCATGAGTACCAAGATCTATTCCCAACAAAGTTTTCGGATTTGAAAGGGATTGTTGGATATTTGGGTGTTATGAAGATTACGTTGAAATCAGATGCGAAGCCTGTTAAGCAGAGACCTTATCGACTAAATCCAAAGTATAAAGAAAAGGTGTGCCAAGAGCTTAATAAGATGTTGGATGCCGGAATTATTGATCTAGTAGAGGAATCTAATTGGGTAAGCCCAATGGTTGTCTAAGAGAAGAAACAGAAAGGTGAAATCAGGATATGTGTAGATTTGAGAAAGCTGAAAGATCTACAGCAGACTCATCGAACAATGCAACTTGCAATTGAGGGACCAACTACTAAAAAGCTGGTCGAAGAAGTGAAGAAGGTTGCAATACAAAGTACTGCGGGGATGAACGTAGTGAGGCAATAGTTTAGTGAGATCCACCACAAAGTCGAGAAGCCAGTTGAGTGACTCGAGGGTGAGTCACCATGTTTGTGTTGGGGGCCTGTTGGGATAGGGTCCTCAGGGTCAATTTTGGGTTAGTTTAACCAATTTTTGGATAGAATTTTTAAAGAATGTAAAGTCTTCACGAAATGTGGAAGCGGAGTGTGCAACTAAGTAGGAGTCAAAGGGGCTTTGGCCCCTTGTATGGGGAAGTGATAGGTCGGTTTTGAGACTCACCCATAGGTCGCAGGCCATGGTATTGGAATAGAAAGGCTATAAATATTTGAGTCATAATGAGTCTAAATAGGATAACAAAGATAGAGGATTATTGTTTTGGGCAAGTGATAACGCAGAAAAGCTCTGTTTTATTATGCTTAAGCGAAAAGGGAAGGCTCCTGCAGCTGAGTGCACGGAGACCTTGGCAAGTTCGTAACTAAGTGTGTGGGCCCCTGCAGCTGGGTGCGCAGGGTGGAAGATTCTCGAATTTGAACACTGAATCTAATAAAGACTGATTTTGGAACGAATATCTTGCATCTATGCCTTATCTTATTTCTGTTCAAGTTATGCATTATCGCTCAATGATCTGTTTCTGTGAAATAAAGTGTAATTGCTTCACGAATCTATTGAATTTTTAATATCTATGCATGAACTAAGTAATAATATGTTTTCGCGAAGGTAATGGTTAAATCTGTTATGATAACTGTGCAAAGCGGGTAGATCTGCACGAAGGCAAATCTAGAGTTATTGTTTACTGCGCCAAAGTTGTCAATCTGCTTCTTTTAGGTCTGATCGTAGACCTTTGCAAAGGTCCGAGAGTCGTTTTCATAGAGTTATTGTAGTGAGCCATAGGAAGACACTGATATACGTGAAGGCAGATCTAAGCTACGAGGGTTTCATATTACTTATCACACGGTCTCTGGATGCAGAAACCTGGTTCTAGCTGTTGGGCACCAAATTTGCCTATCTTTTCCTTATATTTTCACCTATCCTTTCATCCTTTTTGCACCAATGATATGCATTAATTGTGATAAACTTACAAGGTAACCTTCCCTTCTAATGTCTCTTGGAATATTTAATTGATGAAGTAAGGTCACGGGGTTTTGCCTATGCGAACTACTAAACTTTTCTATTTTTCTGCAGATTTTGGTGAACAGGTATCGCATTCACAACTCGCAACAGCAGTCCCACGTTTACAATAGTTGTTCAGCAACGCTGCAACAACATAACCACTCTGAGCTACTCCCAGACTTATTTTGGATCTTTATTGTTCTCTCCCTCTCAGTAATTAATTGTTGTTCTAACAATTGTATATTTTTGGGCATTAGTTACCAGATTTGGGGAATATGTCTTTCCCATGTATTTGTATAAAAGGGGGTTTTATTCCTGTACGAAGGGGGTGGCAATGCAGAGACAAACATTGTAACAGTTATTCATATATTAATTGAATGCGAGCAAGTTTGTTGTTCTTATCTTAGTTGTGAGTTAACGCAGCCCTGATCAGAGAGTTGGGTCCGCTCTCCTGATTAAGTGTTGCATATTTTCCTTTATGTGTGTTATCTCTTCTATTGTGTGTTGATTTCTTGTTGTTGTTACAACTCTTTAATTAATTTTCGTGGATGCCTTTTTAAGTTCTACAATTTACTTCTAATTACTGTTACAACAATGCTTTGATTCTTTAGTTGTGAATCCTTGGCTTATGTTAGATTGTAACCCTGCCCCTGCATATACCTTGCATGTTACCTTGAAAAATGCACGCACCCGGATTGACAAACTAATGTGGAAAAGAGTGGAATAGTTTATTCACACTAAGACACCAACATTTTGGCGCCGTTGTTGGGGAAGGCTAACAAAGTGCAAGGCATGATATGCATTGACCAAAGGATCAATCTCTCGTCTTAGGGAGGGAAGTGCTACCCTGCTCTAAGTCCTGAGCTTAGTATTTTGATTTATGTTATTTTTTTATCGTTTTTGGGCTGAGTCGTTTTGTTTTGGTTGACTGTTCTCAATTTTCCTGAGTTGTTAAAACCCAATATCTCATCCTAGGGAGGGAATAGTCCTTTGACACCCTGCTCCAAGTCCTGAACCTTATATTTCCTTTCATGCGTTTTATTTTCTTTTCCGATCTCTCGTCCTAGTGAGGGAATGGTCCTTTGACACCTTGCTCTAAGTCCTGAGCCTTAGATTTTCTTTCAGTCATTCTCTTTTCTTGTCTGCTAAAACCCAGCCTCTCGTCCAAGGGAGGGAATAGTTCTTTGACACCCTACTCTAGGTCCTGAGCATAATGACTTAATTTAGATGTTTCCCGCTACCAATTTGCATGAGCACAGATTTGGATAAAAGGGGCAGAGGAAACGCCCCGAAGAAAGGAGGACATGATTTGGGAAGGAACACTTATATCCAACAAATCATCACAAAAGCTGAATCAGAGGCATCTTCTCGTGCTACTGTGAGGGAAAGGAATCAGACAAAATCAGAGGGACAATCTATTGAACAACTAGTGCTATCTACAATACCTCCTGTTGATTTAACACAACAAACCCTTCCAGCAACAGAAGAAGTATGCAACAATTTACCTGATGAAGGAGTATTACTGTTGGTAATAGAGGAAGAGGAACTTGCAAGTAGAAGGTTTGAGGAATTAAGTCATTGTGGCAGGGAGGAAGGAGCTGAAAGGGTATTCATATCACCAAGGGATAGGGGGAGTGCTGTTAAGGCAACTCAAACATCCGTGATAAGACCCCCTCCATCATTCCCTGCAGAACCTGCTGAAATTCCCAGTGACTATTGGAGAATATTTATGGCACCCCAACCTCTACTATTGACTTCCGAATTGGGGATCTTGGGACTGGCGCACCAACAAATCCCATTCCTTTGACAACTTTACTTAGCTTTCATGGGTTGACTTCTGAAGACCCCGACACATTCCTTTTTGAATTTGATATTGTGTGTCGGGGATATGACTACATAACCGATGAACATAAACTAAAGATCTTCCATGCTAGATTAAAAGGGACAACCCTGTGATGGTTTATGGGTCTAGGAGGAAAGACTATCTCCACATGGGATGGAATGATAACCGCCTTTATGGAGAAGTATCAAGATTACTGCAAATCTAGGGATATTAAGGAAGAAATTTTTAAGTTCATGCAGAAGGAAGATGAGAATATGGAGGATTGTGTGGAACGTTTTAAGTACATGTTACACAGGTTAGGTCATTCTAGCCTGGATAAGGAAATCTTGAAAATTATCCTTCTCCGGGCTTTTCGAGAAGGCTCTTTGGAACTGTCAAACATAGTAGGAAAGGGAGATATATCAAAAGAGGACTTTCATACCATCTGTGAGCTGTGCATCTAGTGCTCGAGGGGAGCTGCAAGGAATAAACAAGGAATTCGGTCAACAAAACTATCTTGCAGAGGTGTCATGAAAGCAAAAATTGGAAACCTGCTAGATAACTTAAGGACTGATATCTTGAGTACCCTATCTGCACAGATGGACACACTACAAGTAAAACAGAAACAAATGGAATTAGAAAAGGAAGGCTATGGCTATATTTTTCGTGAAGTGCAGGAAGAAACATCCACCCAAAGAATGTTCATTGAACTCCATGGAAGAATGTGCAATCTGTGAGCTGAGTCATGAAACAAGTTCATGCCCCTCCTTGCCAAGATTGAAGGTGGTCTTTCAAGGGACATGTGAAGAGGTGGATCAACTATACTTCATGGGATCCAAAAAGCCATGGCAACCTCGACCACCAACCGTAAACCAAGGTATGTTTTAGGATCCAACTCATTATTTTAATAATTTTAATATGGGTCCTCAGTCCATGCCTTATTCACCTATGTGGCCTCAAAATCAGTTTCCACCTTGGCAACAGTGGGCTCCTCAAACTAGTTTGAATACTTCATGGGCCTCGAACTAGCGTGGACCCTCTCCTCCTGGACAGTTTCCTTAATTAATACCACAACAACAACTTTAGTTTCCCTTTAACATACCTCCTGGTAGTCCGCCTGTTCGCCCTCAACTTCCTATCCAACCCAATCCGAATCCTAACAATAAAGGGGCTCAGTAAGTTGACACCCTCAACCTGCCTTCCTACAGTATATCTACCGCAAAACTTTATGAAACGAACTTGAGATCCGGGTGGGTAGTAGATACTCAGCCCTCACCTATTATTATTGAACAAGTTGGCAGTAAAGTTAAAGAACCAGAAACAGTTGAAGAGAAATCAAACTAAGCTAGTAACAATCAAACACCTCCTCAACTGCTAATTACTCAAGAACACCAAGTTGACACGCCTTATCCTGAAAGGTTGGCCTTGAGTAAACAGATCCCTCAAGCCGAGTTTGACTTCTTAGGGGAGTTACAAAATTTGTTTGTTAAGATTCCCCTGTTACAAGCTTTGAGGGATGTACCTATATATGCAGAAACTCTTAGAGAATATTGTGTTAAAAACAATAAAAGAAATCAAGGGACCTACTTACTATTCATTTGATGGGAAATTTATCAGATTTTATGCTGGGAAAGGCTATGCCTGTGAAATATGGGGATCCAGGGAACCCAATTCTAACTGTACAAAATAATGGAGTGGAAATTCCAAATGTACTGGTAGATTTGGGTGCTGCTATAAATGTCATCACTGCTGAGGCCATGCATACATTGGGTCTTCGAAACCTCAAACATACACCTACTGTATTAGAATTAGTAGATAGATCTATAGTCAAACCGGTAGGAAAATTAGAAGACATTACAATATCAGTTGATTCATGGCATTATCCTGTGGATTTCCTAGTGCTACAAACACAGTCCCTAGCTGGTGACCACACCTTGATTCTGGGAATTTTGTGGCTGGAAACCGCAGATGCTTACATTAGGTGTCGTTATGGAAATATGGTTATCTCAAACGAGCAGGTTACTAAAAACCTTGTGTTATATCCTACAGCAGAACCTAGCCCGTTAGTGAAATCATTTTTCTGTAAGAAAACTCTACCAAAAAAAGAGCCCGAGTCTGAAGATGAAGATTTGAGACCAATTCTTACTATTGGGCAGACTCTTCAGTTGAAAACAGAAACAGAGGATGATACAATTACTATCTTCATTAATGACCCCTGTTCTGTTTCAGATTCAAACGAACGAATTCTAGAATCTGTCTTGAGCTGTGAAACACAAGAAATTATTGAAACAATAGTTGGATTTGAAGAACTGCCTACAACTGTGTCCCATGACAACATTTATGTAGAGGTAGAGCCAGGAGAGACCCTGAATATTAACCCAAATTTGTCAAAATCCCAGACAAAACAACTTCTAAATTTTCTTTGAAATCACAAAGAAGCCTTGGCCTGGGACTATACAGACATGAAGGGGATTCCTACCAATCTATGTACCCATCATATATACATCAAAGAGGATTGTCATCCTATGAGACAGCCCTAGAGGAGAATGAACCCTGCTTTGAAAACATTGTCAAGGAAGAACTTCAAACACTGTTGGATGTAGGATTTATTTATCCCATCTCAGAAAACTAATGGGTTTCCCCGTTGGTGATTGTTCCCAAGAAAAATGGTAAATGGCGGATATGTGTAGATTATATATAATTAAACAAGGCAACACAAAAATACCATTTCCCTTTACCGTTCATTGACCAAGTCTTGGATACTTTTGCTAGGAAGAAGTTCTTCTCCTCCATGGGCGGGTTTAGTGGGTACAACTAGATCCAGATAGCTCCCAAGGATCAAGATAAAACTACTTTCACATGCCCTTGGGGAACTTTCGCATACCGAGTCCTTCCATTTGGTCTCTGTAATGCACCTACAACATTCCAAAGGCCAATTTTAGGACTTTTCTCTGATATGGTGGATGACAGTGTTGAAATCTATATGGACGATTTTACTCCATACGGGAACTCATTTGAAGAAGGACTCGAAAATCTGGAAAAAATTCTTGAAAGGTGTAAACAGACACATGTCTCTTTGAGTATAGTGAAGTGCCACATGATGACGGAGGAAGGAATAGTTCTGGGACATTTACTTTCAGCTGCTGGGATTCGAATGGATCCAGCTAAGGTAGAGGTAATATTGCACTTTCCAATACCCAAAACACCCACACAGATACGTAGCTTTATCAATTACACTGGTTATTATAGGCGCTTTATAGAAATTTTTGCTAAGATGGCATATCCACTTTTTCAATTGCTAACAAAAGATGCAAATTTTGTGTGGACAAATGACTATGATGCAACCTTTGTGAAGATCAAGGAACTTGTCTGTAGAGCTTCGATCCTTTGAGGGCCGGACTAGATATTACCATTTCATATCCATGCTGATGCCTCTGAGACAACAGTTGGGGTAGTTTTGGATCAACAAGTAGACAAGGTGCCATATGCAGTTTACTATGTTAGTAAGAACTTGGCTCTTGCCGAGTTAAACTACACAGTGACTGAAAAAGAATTTCTTGTTGTCATCTACTCCATCTACAAGTTCTGACATTATATTACCAGGTATCCTACCTTTGTACACATTGATCACGCAGCAATCAGGTATCTGATGAATAAACCCATTACCCCTAGTCGTATTACAAGATGGTTGTTGTTACTTCAAGAATTTAACATCGCCATAGCAGATAAACTAGGAAAGGATAACATGGTTGCTGATTTTCTATCTAAACTAGATAATAATGCTGAAAGTACACCCATAGAATATAGTTTTCCAGATGAACATCTTTTGCAATTTTTGCTAACACTCCGTGGTATGCAGATATTGCTAACTATCTTGCTACAAGGAAGGTACCTCGTCACTTGTCATACAGGGAACAACAAAGAATTATTCATCATAGTACCCGGTATTCATGGATGGCAGGATACCTTTTTCACACAGGGGCAGATCAGCAGATTCGGTGCTACGTATCAAAGGATGATATTTATGAGATATTGAAGGCTGC
The DNA here is from genome assembly GCA_000404065.3 of Pinus taeda. NCBI lineage: Eukaryota > Viridiplantae > Streptophyta > Pinopsida > Pinales > Pinaceae > Pinus > Pinus taeda. Next base: position 37,724 of record APFE031591859.1, read on the forward strand.
CCATGATGGCCCTTGTGGAGGGAATTTTGTAGATAAAATAATAGGCCACAAGGTGTTGCAAATGGGATATTATTGGCCTTCTATTTTTTGGGATGCTCGATATTATGTCCGAGGATGCAACAATTGTTAACGCATGGGGCAGCCTAGAAAGTTTGATGAAATGCCATTGCAGCCCCAGGTAGTCCTCGAGCCTCTTGGGAAATAGGCAATTGACTTCGTTGGACCTTTTAACCTACCTTCTCATCAAAATGTTCACACTTTGGTCTACACTAATTATGTGACTAAGTTGGTGGAAGCCAGAGTTGTTGTGAAAGCAACGAAACATGTGGTTTCAGATTTTCATTTTGAAGAGATTTTTGGTCAGTATGGTACTCCAAGGGATATTGTTTCAAATGGAGGGGCGCAATTCACATCCCACATGATAACAGAGCTTATGCAGAAATATGGAGTCAAACATAGGGTGACATCTCCATACCACCCCCAGGCAAATGGACAAGTAGAAAGTACAAACAAGGTATTGGAAAATATTTTGACAAAGACTGTAGCAAGCCATCGTCGGGATTGGTCTCAGAAAATTCCTAAAGCTCTCTGGGCATATAGGACAACATGGCGGAATACAATTGGGTTTTCACCATTTGGTTAGTCTATGGGAAACCCCCTTGTTTCCGATAGAATTTGAGATCAGCACACTCATAACAACTTTCAATGTAGGATTGGACTTATCAGAAGCCCAGAAACACCAGCTGGAACAACTAAATGAGTTAGATGAAATCCGTTCAATGGCTGTACAGAAAACTACTACAATCCAATAACATAGAATGAAATGGCACGATAAATTTATCAAGAATAAGGTGTTTCATAAAGGATATTGGGCACTACTCTACGACTCCCGCTTTAAAGATTTCAAAGGGAAGCTTCGCACTGGCTGGATGGGACCCTATGAAGTGGACACTGTGTTTGACAATGGAATAGTCATATGGGTTACACTAGATGATACTCGTGCTTCCTTCTTAGTAAACGAACATTGTCTGAAATTATACCACCGTCGAACTTCTAGGGATGCCTTCATCAAACATCTCTTTGATAAATCTGGTTTGATGGTTGTTGGTGTAGAGAATGCTTCCTCTGCATTCTCTTTATATATATATATATAATATATATATATATATATATATATATATATATATATATATATATATATATATATATAGGTTGTTACTACTTACTTGTTCATCTTTTTGCAGGAATTACTATCAAATACAATGATGTGGAGTTGACAAATTTTTCAAGTAATAGTTGCTGTCGTTACTCATGAAATTTTTTCTAATTGTCAGATGTTGTTAATCCTTGGGTGCATTACTACGCTGATTACTCTACCGTTACTCCACCACCAGGTAGGTAGCCAGGTACGTATCCGTTGACTTTTATGGATGCAATTAAAATATTCCACCGACGAGACATTTATGTGCCATAGGCGATTACATTTAAGTTGGGGGGTGTCGTCATAAGTGAACGACGACGTATTTAAAAAACCACATTAACGACATATCACATACCATTATTAAACCTTGTGCGAATTGTACACTAATAAATTCTGTCATTTCGTATAATCATTTTGATGCATTGAAATTTGAATTACGTACACCAATTAGTCTTTTCCAATTCATACGAGTTAATTACCATAATGATTTGCCATAATCCTTTGTGTTTTTCTTAAAATCACCGGTCGCTTTCACTACCTTTTACCCCGCGTTCCACCATGTTGTTACTCTCTCCCCAACAGTCGATTGCGTCGAAGAGTTGTTACTACTTCTACAACAATGGGTGGGTTGGCTGTGCGTCACGAGCCGGAGGATACCACCTTGGTCCGTAACAATAGAAAGGTGTGGAAAATTTTTTTCAATGCAGACTGTGACGTCTACTTTAACAGATTGTAGGGATTCGACGAGGGGATTACAATGAAATTCACACTCAATTTGAATGAGAACTACTCTTGGTCAGAGGGATAGAAATCCCTGTCACGGAGGAAGTTATTGCATAAGTCAATGGATTTCCTGAGCAAGGATAGAGCTGGCTTTGACAAAGAACTTCCATCCCGAATTATTTTTGCAGGCTAGTGGAGCGTCGTTCTAAAAGGCCGGGGGTATGACCAAAATTATTTGCCGCATATGTAGGGCGATGTAGCAGGTTTTGTTATGAAATACATAACTTGTGAAGGACAGTTCACCACCGTGTTCAAGTATCATTTCAAGGTGTTAGCTCGTCTTCGATTTCCACAGGTAGAAGTCTTTACTTTGAACATGCCCTTCTTTTTGTTGAAAAGCCTCCAATTGATGATGCAGTCTGCTCAACGTTCGCAACAGATTTTAGGAGTCATCACCAATCATGGGTTGGTTCGATTACTGGTCATGCATGCATTGACCCAATTTCAAATTCCTTGGGCGATATTTCAGGAATCAACAGAAGAGGAAGTAGCAGCTATAGAGAAGAAGAGCCAGAGAGAATGGAGGAGGAACTAGCAGAGGAAAAAAATATAGACGAAGAAGAGCTTGAAGAGATGGAAATGGAAGAAGAAGAACCAGAGCAAGAAAAGGAGCTTGAAGTGGAAGAAAAAATCAGTGATATAACCAAGGTTGTTACACAAGAACCAACCTTGACTGTGGAACCAATGGAAGAGGAAGAACCGGAGCAAGGAAAGCTTGAAACGGAAGAGATAGACAATGCTACAGCCGAGGTTGTTACATAAGAACCAACCTTGACTTTGGAACCAATGGAAGAAGAAATCATGGACACGATGGATGGGATTGATACAGAGATACAAGAATCCACTTTCATTAATGAAGTGCAAAGGGAAACAATGCCATCATCACCTGTTCAAGAAGCGTCTCATATAGGTGGTGGTGCCACCCAAGAACCACCACCAACCCATCCGGTCCTGGAGAATGTGGAAAGAATGAGCCCTGAGGTTGACACTGCCCCACAAGAACCAGTGCCAACCGCGGAACAAGAGCTAACACAAGAAGGAGCCTCGGGTCAGAGCAAAATTGTGGCGGACGAAGGGAAGGAACTCGAGGTAACAGACATGGCCGGTATAGACCAGGAAGAGAACATCTTCCATTCTCCTTTTTGTGCCACCATACCAAGAGGAGCAAGAGTATCTCACTCTCCCCAACGCTCAGAAAAAGAGGTTGTTGCCCCTCCGATTTTGAAGTTTGATGGTTCGGTAAAGGGTTTAGTCGCTACTAGTTTGTTGGTTGTTGATTCTAAGCAAGGCCATTCCGAAGAATAGATTGAGGAGGAAAACCTTGCAGAATAACAAGAATAATGAATGGATGAAGAAGGTGTTTTTCAGGCAAAAGATGTCCCGGAGTCCAAAAGGGAGGAAGAAGCGAATGCTTCAGAGAAAGGGGAACCAGGTAAGGAAAGCCCAGTAGATGGACTGGTGAATAATCCTCCAAGTAATCCACCACCTTCTGGACCAGCTACAGGGCCAGATGAATTGATTATTAAGGAGGAAAAAGCGAATGCTTCCGAGAAAAGGGAACCAAGTAAGGAAAGCTCCGTAGATGGACCGATGGATACACCTCCAAGTAATCCACCACTTGTTGGACCAGCTGCAGGGCCAGATGAATTGATTGTTAAGCAGGAATGGATAGAACTGTGTGAGCAGAGGAGGCCACCCCTTAAAAAGAGATACAGCTACAATTCAGAGACACGATGCAGTTGAAGATAGATGTTTAAAGGCTGAGAAGACAGGTGCACCAACTTAAGCAGCAGGTAAGAAAATATAAACGATGGGCTAAGAAGCCTAAGGTTACAGTGGCTGAAGCAGCAACACAGATAGATGATGTGCCTACGACCTCTGTTGCCACCCAAATGGATACTATCGAACATGTGTTCGAAGGCTGTGAATTCTCTTTAACAACCGATATTCAAACTTGGAAATCCGCCACGGCCCATTACCAGAATGAGGTGAAAAGGGTGCAAGAACAATCATCCCAGGCTATCTTTGAGTATATAGAACGAGTGGACATATTACAATTGAGATATGCGAAGCAGCAACTCAAAGTAGAAAGGTTGGAAGGACAATTGTTGGAATTGAAGACAAACAAAGAACAAATGTTCAGCTTGGCACAACAGGTAATGACATGTCACCCTCCTGCTTCTAGTTATGCCTTGTTCCTTCATGAGCAATTTCTTTTCTTTTGCTTGGAAATTATTAAGAAGGGTGTCAGTCATGAGATCGAGGATTATGTACAATTCCTCTGTATACTGAGAATCCATGACTTGGTAACCCAACATCTGATGTGTGAGCTTTATCTGCACAGATACTTCCTGGGCATGGACAAAGAGTTTAACCCAGTCCCATATGTGGGGGACATTCATTTAAGGGATCTTACCTCCTATACTATCAACCAAATAAACTGGTAGAAGGCTTCTAATAAGTTTGAATTGGATCAAAGCACGAAGTCTCTTATGATAAGAGGGGAGCACGAACAGTTCGTGACTATGTATAATAAGCATGCCACATTTTTAGAAATTGAGGGAAATAAAGAACGAATGTTGAGGACATAGAAGTGGTGTATTGAGCTATGTGTCAAACAAATAGTCACGTTTCAAGATGAGGCCCTTCATAGTTGTCAGAAGAGGTGGATGATGTCACCTACAACTGTCTAGAACAGGGAACCTTTTAGGACGCCAAATTTTGTAAGAGCACTAAGTCAGGTGCTGAGATATGTAGCATGCATCTAAACATGTGGGCTCCAGTGGACGAGACTTCGGTTCAGGTTCCCCATCACTTGGTTGCTAGTAGAGCACTATACCCTAACATATAATGTACCAAATTATTGATGGAAGGATGTTCTGCTCACAGAAGGATACAAGCCCCCAAGAACAGACGTGGAAGATGAGTATGATCTCGCCCAGCTCCACTCTGACCACAGTCGTTCTAACCCAGACCTGCGGAAGCGACGAGCTGCATGAGGACATGTAGGAGACTAGTTGGGGGAGAGATCCAAATTTGTCTATCTTTTCCTTACATTTTCACCTATCCTTTCATCATTTTTACATCAATGATATGCATTAGTTGTGATAAACTTACAAGGTAACCTTCCCTTCTAACGTCTCTTGGAATATTTAGTTGATGAAGGAAGGTCCTGGGGTTTTGCCTATGCGAACTACTAAACTTTGTTATTTTCATAGATTTTGGTGAACAGGTATCGCATTCATAGCTCGCAGCAGCAGTCCCACGTTTACAACAATTGTTCGACAACGCTGCAAGATCATAACCACTGTCAGCTTCTCCCGGGCTTATTTTGGATATTTATTGCTCTCTCCCTCGGTAATTAGTTGATGTTCTAACAGTTGTATATTTTTGGGCATTAGTTTCCAGATTTGGGGAATATGTCTTTCCCATGTATTTGTATAAAAGGGGGTTTTATTCCTGTACAACGAGGGTAGCCGTGCAGAGACAAACATTGTAACAGTTCTTCATATATTAATTGAGTGTGAGCAAGTTTGATTTTCTTCTCTTAGCTGTGAGTTAACACAGCCCTGATCAGAGAGCTGGGCCCACTGTCTTGATTAGGTGTTGCATATTTTCCTTTATGTATGTTATCTATTTTGTTGTGTGCTGATTTCTTATTGTTGCTATAGCTCTTTAATTAATTGTCGTGGATGCCTTTTTAAGTTCTGCAATTTACTTATAATTATTGTTGCAGCGATGCTTTGATTCTTTGCTGTGAATCCTTGGTTTATGTTGGATTGTAACCCTTCCCTTTCATATACCTTGCGTGTTACCTTGAAAAATGTACGCACCTGGATTGATAAATTAATGTGGAAAAGAGTGGAATAGTTTATTCACACTCGGACACCAACAATAGCATCCCCCAATACTGCTTCGGGTGAGACTGCAGCCTGCACTATGCAGGTTGTTGCCCAAAGGGCAAGCTGTTAGGTTTTTGTTGGTTGGCGCGATTAACTATGAACTTGGGTCAGGCCCCCTTAAGCCAACACTAAGCCTTGTTTCGCTTCAATTGTTCCTAGGCCTCTTTCATAGTTCGTAACATAAGCTACAATCCCTGCTTTTCCTCTTTCTCTTCTCATAGAAGTCTACTCAATTTAGCATTTTCTTCTTGAAGGCTCTAATTGATCTCCTCATCTCAATGACGAGGATATGATGAAGAAGATGAATGGTCTCTGGAAGATGGACATGGAGTATCGTCCTATGCTCTTTCTTTCTCTCATTCCTCTCTTGCCATATTCTCCTCATAATATGCATGCATTATGTCCACCATGTGTGCCATCTCGAGGAGGTCCTCATAGAGATCTCTATTGTTATCCATTTCCCTTCTTGTTGCATGTTCAATCATTCACACTCATAATTCACATCAACGAGAAGATCGCTCTGATACCAGACTTGATCTGGATCTCTTCAGCTACAGGAATTAACCAAGATCTTTTTCTTTTGTGATGTTCGTAGAATTGCATATAAAAGAGCAATATATACCACATGTGCATACTGTAAAGAAGATGAAACATATTGACAACCATCAAATCAAAGAACACAAACACATTAATCACGGAGTTCACCTAATGTGGGTTACGTCTCCGAGCCCAAGTGTCAAGAGTTGGGAGGCCGCTTCTAGATGTTGTAAGATGATGATGTACATGGTATATTATTTTTCATTATAAGGATGAATACCCTCAACTAGAGTGGAATTTCTCTCCATGAGACATTCTCAGGAATTCTCACTCATATGGGCGAATTCCCTCAAATAGAGTGGCATATCTCACAACGAAACATTCTCCCTATGGGAACTCTCACTCAAATGGGCTTTCCTTCAGCATGACAAGCTAATAAAATCTCACATGATGTGGCATACAATTATCCCTCAACATAATGGTAATAAGGGATCTCAACAACAAAACATCATCTCAACAAATTAGAAGAAAAATATGACATAATTGCATCATTTACGTCCATTTTCAGGGATGGCTGAAAAATTCAAACCTTAGCTACTCAAATGGACATCACCATTGAATTGGTGGCATGAAATCGTGTCAAACGATTATAAACCTTGCCCCTTTCTGACATCGTCAAATTCTGGACCTTCGGGAATCTTAATGATTCCCCTAAAGATTCCTTCCTGAAGATGGCTGAAAAATATGTTGCTCGGATGAAGATTATGAGCACACCATTGCGCTCCCTACGAAATTCTATGAAAAATGACTATAAAGTTGACATAATTCTGTCTCGATCAAAAATCAGCCTCCAAAGGAATATTTTAGATTCTAAGAGATTCTACAAAGATTCATTGCTATTGGACACCTGAATTTTTGCTAGTGAGATGAGGAAGCATACTACACGGTTTGACTCCTGGCAAGAAAACGTGCAAAAATGGCTATAAGCTTGCCAAATTCTAACACTGACATCTTTGGCCCTACAAGGAATCTTTTTGGCATCTTTGCAAATTCCTCGCTCATGGTTTCGCTTTCTTCACAACTCATGGTTCCGCTCTGCTCTCCACCGCCCTCCCCATTGAATGGATGAATGAGGGTTTAAATACATGTGGCAGGCGGACTTGCCAAGGCATGGGCTGTTGGCCTAATGATGATGGAGTCTATTAGGCTAGCGACGGTCAGGGTTCAAACCCTTGTCGCTCCCCATATGACATATTATTGTTTTACAAACATAACATCTGATAATTTTAACCGGCAGTTATAACCTGATTCGGTGGTCACATGGCAAAGATTGTGGTTGACGATATTTTATGTTGATTGATTAACTGTTAGTGCTAATTGATTGGCACATTGTAATTTGGCGGTCTGAAACTAACCGTTGGAACGACAAATGGTTAAATTTTATAGCAAGTGGTATGGCACAATTATGGTAGTGTGGTTGAAGTGTTGACAAGATTACATATGGAGCCGCCCGATTGGCGGGCCTACCCACCGGTTCGGGCGGGTTCAAACCTCATCGGCTCCATTCCACGTGGCTCTGTTACATTCAGTGGTGGCCTATGGTCCTCGGCAGGGTCCGGGTTACCTGTGCCCCCAACCCAACATGATTTTTGTTTTTATTTATAATAATACGTATGACAGTTCGGGGGTGGCAGGGGTGGCAGGGTCACTAGGAAAATTAAGTAGGCGACAGATTCCCTGTTAAGGTGGCCAGATTCTGTGCGCCATGATGCTACCAAATTTTTGACTTGTTAAGACTGCCACTGGCCAAACTTGAACAGAACTTTGACCAGCTATAACTTGAGCATACAAACTTAGATTGAGTGTTGTTTACATCGTTGGAATCAGGGCGATGAGGACTATGATCTAGTCCTAGTTTCGCTTCAATATGAGGAATTTGATTTTTGAGTTTTTCCATAACCACTGCTGAATTTTGAGCATGTCCGTAGCCACTGGATCACTATTCCAATGTTTTAGGTATAGATTATTTATTACTATAATGATAGAATCACCATAGGATCTTCCTTAATAAATAAACTAGCATTATGAATATTCCACAAGGACGGTAGCACCTACAAAGCCATGTGGCTTGGTTAAATTCATGTAGAAATAACTTGAAATTTGTAGCTGCTAATGAAATCAGACTGAAATCAACAGACACATATTTATCCTACTCAAACTGCGACATGGAAAACATACAATGAACACAATTTTTACTCGGGAACCCAAGTAGGAAAAAACCCCTCCTCTATTTAAGCCCCAACACACCTTGGTGCTTTAGAGATCTGCGTTCAACAATAGGTTGCTCCTTATTGCACCAGCGCTGATCAGTAGCAGGTTTCTCCTTGTTGGGGGTGCACCAATTTTAGAAATTTGGGAAAATTAAAAAGAATCTTGAAGCTTCCTCTTGTCGTTTTAACCATTTACCTTGGATAAGAAGCTTGAATACTATCTATTCGTACCTTGGAGATTTCACCCCTTATCCCTTGAGCTCATCCTCCCCTCTTAAGTGGATCTCAAGACTAGATTACTAAATGAATAAGAATTCCTAAACTATCACACTCTCCTATATATTTACTACCATGCACAACACCAAGGTTGGCTTTTGGAGATTGATCATGTCCTCATGTTCTTGCCTTGAATCTAAGAGAGTCATCATCTTCATGCATTAGGGTGACATTGAGGTGTGCTTTCTGACAATGAAGGACAAGTCAACATGGGGGAGATATCTACAAGATCAACTACTATTCTTGGTTGTGAACTCTCTCTTATTTCTATTAATACAAAGAGTATCTTGTTTTCCTATATGTGTTGTATTATGTTTAGATTCACGTATTTCAATGCCTCTTTGATTCATTGAATAGAGTAATTGGATTATGCTACATAGATGTTGCAGATCCTTTGTTTGTTTTGGTTGAATGTGCAGGTTCTAATTATAGCAATCAGGCTACGATTAGAGATTACAAGTCGGGAGAAAATTCAAGCTTGTGATGGATCCCATGTGGGCCTCTTCCTATCCTTTGATTTCTCTAAGGATAACTCTATATTGTTTGCTTTTTGTTGTTCTAGACCATTCCACTAGGTCTAGGTAAGATACTTTTGTCTGCAATCATAAATTTAGCATAACAAATTGATGACTATGTTGGGGATTGTTTCTTTCCCTTGGTGGCTTCCTTGACCTTAGTACTTGTTTCACCTCTTGAATTGACCTTCATTGCCTCACTCAAACCTTGATTGACCCTAGGAAGGCCTTCCTCGGAGTTTGATTTGAATATTTTTGTTGTAATTTGGTCGGATCTACATCAATGCTCCCCCTAGTCTGGAGACAGAGTGTTGCAGCTCACCATAGCCTTCTTTGCACTTGTGCTGCAGAGCATTGGTGCCCTTTTAGCACCTGTGCTGCAGAGCACTGGTGCGCTTTCAGCGCCTGCACTAACCACTACAAAAATAATAGCTGAAATGGAAAGTGAAATTTCAATTGATAATGATGATGATGAATACTTTGAAAATATTCAACCAATATTTATTATTTCATAAATTGACGAGGAAGATCAATTGATAAATTTGATGAATAACAATGATTCTTCTTCATATTGTGAACACGATCATAGTTTTCAAGAACAACGTAATAGTGAATATTTTTCATCTAGGCAATCCAAAATAGATTTACATTCAATGGAAAAGTTTGGTGATTCTTTGGTATAATTTTTTTCAGGCAAAACATTAAACATTAAGAATAATTTGATTTATTTCAAAAGAAACAATTGGTAAAGATGCTACAAAAACACTCTTCAACATATGCATGGGAATATACCAATATGAAGGGGATCGATCCAAATACATGTATGTGTCATATTTACATTCAAGGAAATGCCAAACTAGTAAGACAACCTCAGAGAAGGATGAATCCCAATCCGAGGGAAATTGTTAAGGAGGAATTACAAAAAATTATTAATGTGAATTTCATTTATCCAATATCATATAGTCAATGGGGTTCACCTTTAGTGATTGCTATTAAGAAAAATGGAAATTGGAGAGTGTGTATTAACTATAGAGAATATATAAAGCTACTTTAAAAGATCGTTTTCCACTACCTTCTACCAATCAAATATTGGATACTTTAGCAAGGAAGAAATATTTTTCATTTCTTGATGGTTTCAGTGCATATAACCAAATTCAACTGGCACCAGAATATCAAGAAAAAAACAACTTTTACATGTCCATGGGGTACGTATGCTTATAGGGTACTTCCTTTTGGTTTATATAATGCGCCTACTACATTAGAAAGAACCATTTTAGGTATCTTTTCTACTTGATCCATGATTGTTTAGAAGTTTGCATGGATGATTTTACTGTTTACATAAACACTTGCGAAGAAGCTATGGATAAATTAGAAAAAATTCTCATTATATGTAAAGAAGCAAATCTTTCATTAAGTCATGAAAAATATTTTATGATGTTTAACAAAGGAATTGTTTTGGGACATCATATTTCAGTTGTTGGGATCAAAATGGACAGAACAAAGGTTGAAGTCATTTCCAAGATTTCGGTACCAACATGTCAATGAGATGTTATAAGTTTTCTTGGTTTTACAACATACTATAGACGACTCATAGAAAAATTCACAAACATAACTTCTCCACTCTTTAAACTTCTTACAAAAGATTGTGATTTTGTTTGGAATTCTAACTACCAAACACATTTGAATCATTGGAATAGAAAATTACTAAGGCACCAATCTTAAGAGGGACAAATTGGTCTCTCCCATTTCATATTCCAACTAATACTTCATATAAAAATTTAGGAGTTGTATTGGGACAAAAAGACTTGACTCCTTATGCTATTTATTATATGAGTAAAAATTTGACTCCTACAGAGTTAAATTATATAGTTACATAAAAGGAGTTTTTAGTTGTTGTTCATGCCATTAACAAGTTTCGACATTAGATTACTGGTTGTAGAACTCTCATTCATACATATCATTTTTCTATTAGATATTTAAAGAATAAAATAATTACCAATGACAAAATCGCTAGATGATTGTTATTGTTACAGGAATTCAATATTACCATCTTGGATAGTCCAAGAAAGGAAAATAAAGTTGTTGGTTTTCTTTCGAGGATGTAAAATGATAATATTGATACTCCTGAAAAGGATAATTTTCTTGATGAATATCGTTTTTGTAGTGTCGACTAAAACTCCTTGGTTTGATGATATTGTTAACTTTTTGGCTACAGGAAAATTTCATGCACAATTTTCGGCGAGAGAAAAACAAAAAGTCATCAAAGCTAGTGCACCCTACTGATGGATTGACGTAGAATTGTATCGAACATGACCTGATTTGATTATCCGAAGATGTGTTTGAGAGGATGAAGTGTCATAAATATTAAAGGCCTGTCATGATGGACCTTGTGTGGGACACTTCGCTGTTAGGAGAATTGCATACAAAGTGATTCTTCTGGGATATTATTGGCCTTCTCTTTTTAGAGATGCCAAGGAATATGTCAAAAGATGTGATAGTTGCCAAAGTATGGGAAGACCCATCCAATCAGATGAGATGCCTCTATAACCTCAGGTACTCATAAAGCCTTTTAAAAAATGGGATTTGGATTTTTTTGGTCCAATTAGTCCTCCATCCAAACAAAACAGGTACAATCTTACTTGTACATATTATGTTAGAAAATGGGTAGAAGCTACACCACTTCCTTTTGCTACTGAAAATGTTGTAGTTACATTTATTTTTGAGGATATTTTCATTCATTTTTGTGTCCCAAGGGAAATAATGACATATCAAGGTGCTAAATTCACATCTAAGTTGGTGCATAAAATTGTGGAGCAATACAAAAGCAAACACCACAAATCCACTCCATAGCATCCACAGGCCAATGGGGAAGTGGAATCTACCAACAAGGTACTTGAAGCAATACTGACCAAGACTGTACACTTGCACATAAGAGACTGGGCAGAAAGGCTTCTGAAAGCACTTTGGGCATACTACACCACATGGAGAAACACTATTGGACATACTCCATATGAGTTTGTCTATGGGAAGCCATTTGAATTCCAAGTGGAGACATTTAGAATGGAAACAAAATTGGGGTTCGATTCATCTAAAGATCAAAATAAGAGATTGGCACAACTAAATGAGCTAGATGATATCTAACAAAATGCCATAACAAGAACAAACATAATCCACCAACAAATAATCAAGTGGCATGACAAATTCATCAAAGTGAATAACTTCTAGCCAGGTGACTCGCCTGTTCTTTTTTACTTTAAATTCAAAGATTTTTAAGGAAATTTTCGAACACATTCGCTTGGCCCCTATGAAATAGATTGTGTTTTTTATAATGGAGTAGTTAGAATCAGGACTATTGATGAAGAAAATATCACCTTCCTTGTTAATGGACATAGGTTGAAATTATATCAAGTGCCCTTAAGATGAAAAGAATTTGGTAGGCATCTGCAAGAGAATTATGATATGAAGTTGGCATGGAAAGGAGATTCTCCTTCTTTACCACAACAAGAATTGTAATTTCTTTTTCCAAAAGAAAATAAATAAATCTAATAATAATAATAATAATAATAAAGGCATAGGCATGAAAACCAACATTACTGACATATTTATGCAAAAAATCCTAGTTGAAAACCAAGAGATCCTTGGTAGCTTAGATTTTCAAATTTCCCCTTTTATTATTCCATTTTCTTTTGTTCCCCCTTCCTTCTTTGATTTTTTTTTTGAAGTACTAATAAAGTCTTTGGAATAATTTGTTTCTCTTTTAAAGGGAATTATCAATATTCATCAACATCAGCGTCATCAACAAAAGATCATCAGCTTTCAGTAACAACAACAAGTTTTCAAGCAAATAATGAAGTTGAAGGAACAACTACATAAGTTCCAACATTATGTAGCTAATTTCACGTTCTGCAGCTATTGACAGACCTACAAGAATTTTCAACCAACAAGCATCCAAATGGCATCATGAACTTGAAAAGAAAGGAAACATCAAAGGTATGTGCACAAGGTATTAAAACACTTTTTATTGAAGGAAGAAATAGTTTTATGAGTTTATCAAATGTTTATGATACATATTTTGAAATGATGATCAAAATGATGACCTTACTCATAACCTTATCCCATCACTCATTCTCATATCCCACTCATCACGTCAAAAATCTCTTCCACCGCATCTGAATCATTCTAAGCATCCTGAATTTGAACGGTCCTGCAAAATCAAATTCGTTGAATCGTGGGAGATCATTAATGAAAGAGGAAGAGTTTCATTGAAATTTGACGACCACTTTTACAACCTATTTCACTCCAACTTTGCCACCATTAAACCATTCCATTTCATCATTTACTCTTCATCCATCCCCATCAAAAGTGGAAATTTGGGCGCATGCCTTCTCTGCCACAATGGGTTTTATTATGTGATTTGAGCCAAATGGAAAAAAAGATTCCTCAACGCCTATGCACAAGTTAAAGATCAAATGCAAAAGGCAGGGTGGCTCAAATTCTTTGAAAAAATTGATGGGTATGAAGTCGAAGTCACCCGAGCCTTTTCTAGAGCGTTTGATGAAGTGGAACCTGAGATTGGGGATATTACATTAAAAAGCACATAATATTTCATAGTAGAGGTGATAGAGCTCCCAAGATATGGAAAATTTTGGTTTAAGAATCAAAGACTTAAGGATGAGCAGTGGAAGACCTTCTTGCATAATCCAAGTATGGACACTTCAACTTTTAAGAAATTTCTTCCAGTCACAACAGTCAAATCTAAATGGAAAAACTTGTTATTAGTGCTGCAAAAATTCCTTACTTGTGAAGGTAGACTTGAAACCCTACTCTTTTACCATGCCAAATTATTAATGCATATTATAAAGGGGAAAGAGTTAAATCTACCATATTACTTGATGTTAAGTCTTAAAAAGATGGCTTTTAATATACAAAGAAACTCAAAAAGCATTAACACGGCTCTAAATCACCGTGGATTGGTAAAAATTCTCATTGAGGCACATTTGAAGACCATCGGTGATAATTGGCAAGAATTTTTGCTTAGGAATAATTTCATAGAAGTTTCATAAGAAGAAGAATGACCAAAGACCAAAAGAAGTCGACGTGGGGTTCCTGAAAAACCCTAACCCTGAACCTGGATCAATTGAAGTTGAAGGTTTGACAATGGATGAACCAGTAGGAATAGAGACTCAACACAATGAGATAGAAAAGGATGTTCCCCTTAGTCAATTTCTAAACGAAGCTAAGAAGAAAAACAAAAAGTAAAATGTTAGAAGAAAGAAAGGCGGAGAAGTTGCAGAACAACTAGAGATAATAAAGGAAAAATTGTAGAAATAAAGCGATAAAAGAAAAATCATGGCAAAAGCAACAAATCCTGAACAAAATCTAGGGACAAGCAAAAGGATTTTTAAGCTTTTATATGAGAAGAAGAGTCAAGGACCTCCAGAGACTGTTGACCTTGAAGAGGGAGACAATGTTGAGACGAAAGTAATAACAAAATCTCCATCTTATCAAAGTCCGATAAGAAAGACCCTTGAGATTGATCTTTCTCAACAATAGATCTACGATTACTTGGAAACTTTAGAGGAAACGGGGCAGACAAAGGTAAATTATCCTCTATAAACTGAGTTTTATGAAGATATTTCACATAGTGATGTCCCTGTGACTGATCCTAGTGCTTATCATAAAGACCAAAACACTGTTGATGCCTTACAACAAGAATTTTATGAACTCGAGCTATTGAATAGACAAATAAAAAATGAAAATGAAGTTTTGAAAGTTGAAAATGAGACCATGTTTTATTTTTTGGTCAAATAAGAGTGGAGCCTTCTATTAACCGCAAGAAAGAATACATATGTTACATGGCTTTAAAATGTAAGGACCAACAAGGGCTAACCCTATGAAGGTTAATCAAATACATAACCTGAAATAAACCCGAAACCATCTAAGATCTCGTGAAATCTGACGATCACAAACACTATCGTCTCGGCAAACATGCCCCCCTTTTAACCGGTTCATGGACCCGATAATGATTGTGACCCATTGGTTTATAAATGTTTGGGTCCATTTTGAAACTTAAGCTCTGATTACTTACAGAACACGATGGTTGATCTGACGGTCCTCTGAGATATCAGAACGGAAACCTGCACGGTCTTTAATTTCCTTTTCAGACCCGATGAGGATTATAAACCGCTAAACTATAGAACATCGGGTCTGCTTTTGTGGCTAACCTTTGGTTGCTTTTCCACCTGATAGCCATTCGATTACAAAGGTTGTCAAGATCTGTGGCTGTCGAACTACTAAGAGGCCTGTTGTTTACCAAGTGCCTCTCCCCTGTGGAAAGCTCTGTTTTAAGCATTTATCTTCTCCCTTTTTTTCCTTTTCTTATTTTTTGGAAATCAATGGTTAAAAATGGCTTACAATTCCGCTTTCTCCTACTTCCACTAGTCTTCCTTCTTGTTCAATGCTAATCGTTTGGAAATTTTCCATGTCTTTGTCCGCCTGTCTTTGACAATTCTCACGCAATTTCCCAGAGGGTGTCGAGTCCCATGCATACCTGTTGTAACTTTCTTTGCAAAACACTCCTTCATTCGCTAGACGATCAGCTAGCATATTGGCTTTTCTTCGCACATGGACAAAGCTAACCATTCTTAGGATTTGTAGGTGGGAATGAATGCGCTGAAAGACTTACAAAAGTCGCCAATGTTTTGATACTTTTGCAGGTGCTTTTCCATTACAGACCTTCTTAGCCGCATTAATAACCAATTCTGAGCCTGCTTCAATGATGACTCAATTAGTATTTCCAGGCACTGCTCTAAGGCCATGAGCTCCGCCATGTTATTAGTGATAGTTCCCAGATGACTATGAAAGATGTCCTTTATGCACCCTTTCTCATCTCTGATGACCCCGCCAAAACTAGCCATCCCTGGGTTACCTTTAGAGGCTCCATATATGTTAATTTTCAAGAAACCATGAGGAGGAGGTTGCCAAAAGTCTTTACCAATGTTTATCCAGCTCACATCCTTGTGTAGGCTCTAGGGAACTAGCGAATGGAGACCCAATTGTAGCAGTATACGAGTGTCGTGTGGTAGAGTTGGGTTCTCAAGATATCTCAATAACATGGAACCAATAATATCTTTGAGCTGTCTTAATATCTATGCAATAATGTTCTGCGTTGAGCCAGTTTTTCTCTTGAAAATCTTGCCATTGTGTTCTTTCCAGACATCCCAGATGAAGAAGCCTAGAACTAGAGTCCAAGCATTGTTGATGATCTCATTTCCTGAGAAGTTCCTTCTCCAACTCTCAAAGTGTTGGTAATACTGAGGCCATCCCTATCAATTTGCCTGAAGACTGAGGCCACCAAGGTTGAGGTGAAGGGGCAAAGGTTGAGTAAGTGTTCCATTGCCTCCTATTGTATGCCACACATATAACATTTGGATGGGCCAACAAAACCTCTCTTCAGAAGATTTTCCCAGGCTAGAATTTTCTTTTGTTGAACTAACCACATGAACAACTTTATTTTCATCCAATGCGCGTGCTCCCAAAGGTTCTTCCATGTCTTATTAGGGTTTTGATAATCGAACCCTAGGGTTATTTGTTTGGCTTCTTTGAGGTTAAAGTTTCCTTCTGTGGTTCTTCCCCATCTTAGTTGGTCAAACAAGGATGAAACCAAAATCTTCCTTTATTTGTTTGGCCTCTTTGAGGTTAAAGTTTCCTTCTGTGTTTCTTCCCCATCTTGGTTAGACGAGGATGAAACCAAAATATTCCTTTGTTCCAGGTCCATAGCAAGAGAGTTTGCCTGAGCTTTCAAAGGGCTCTCTTCCCTTTAGCCTAGATCCTTCCATATTCTCCATTTTCCATTGTTCTTTACCTGCTCCTAGAAGTCACTTACCATGCATAAACCTTTCTTGTCAGTGTCATTCTTGAGAATGGTTAGTTCTTCCCTAAACAGGTTTGGTTCTTGCTGCCAATTTTCCTCCCAAAATCTTGCCAGGTTCCCATCTCGGATCTCCTAGAAGCTGTGCTACTAGACAATGCCTCTATTTTCCCAAGCAAGATTCCAAGTGTGGGAGCCCTTAATAAGCACAAACATTCGAATATGATCCCTCTCTTGCCAATTTTTTACATATTTCTGTTTCCAAATCTTGGCCCATGGGGTTGCCGATTCCTTGAGCCACCTCCACCAAAGCTTTGCAATCGAAACTATGGTGAGGGTTTCTGGGTCATGAAACCCCAAATCTCCATGGGCCTTAGGTTTTCATAGCTTATCCCAGGCTACCAAAGCCCATTTCTTTTTCTCTTCCCCTTTGCCCCAAAGAAAATCTCTTTGAATGTTCTTGATCTATTGTAAAACTCCTTTAGGAACAGGAAGAGCTGACATCATGAAAATGGGTATGGCTTGCAAGATAACTTTTGTGAGCACAAGGCGCCCTACTAAATTTAAAGATCTGCATGTCCATTTCCTGACCTTATCCTGAAGTTGGTTAATGACCGGCTCCCACACTCCCCTGCTTAGAGGTTTGTCTGTAAGGGGCATGCCAAGGTACTTAGAGGGTAACTGATCCCTTTGGAACCCTAGAATTCTGGTAAGATTTCTTTGAATTTCCATGTCAGTGTTAAAAAAGAAAACTTTTGATTTGTCAAGGCTTACCTCTGTACCAGTGGCCATAGCAAAGTCAATCAAGATTTTTTAAAAGCTTTGGCTTCCTTAACTGTGGGAATGCTCTGAAGCATAGTGTCATCCACAAATTGTTGGCGAGTTGAGGCCACTCCATCTGTGGTGATTTTCAAACCTTGGATTCTTCCCTCAACAATTGCCATTTTTATCGCTCTGCCTAGCCCTTCCATCATGAGCACAAAGATGAAGGGGGAGAGTGGATCTCCTTGTCTTATTCCTCTAGAAGGCATGAAGGTTCTTGAGGGCGAGCCATTAAACAGGATTGGAAAACTAGTAGTGGATGCAAGAGCCATAACCCATCTAATCCAACTATGGTCAAAACCATAAGCTTTCAACACTGCCCTAAATTAAGACCAACTTAGCTTGTCATAAGCTTTCGCTAGGTCAAGTTGTATGATCATACCAGCTTGCTTGTTGCTCTTCAGAGAGTGTACCATCTCGTGAGCTGGTATGATATTGTTGAGAAATTGTCTTCCTTCCACATAGCGAGTTTGCTCCTTTGAGATAAGAGCTGGAAGAAGGGGCTTGAGTCTGTTAGCGATCACTTTGGAAATAATTTTGTACACCACATTACATAAAGCTATGGGTCTGAATCTGTCCGGTGTGATGGCTTTTTCCTGCTTTGGAATCCAAGCTATGAAAGAGGCATTGAGAGCCTACAAGACTGATCTGAATCTTCTTGAGTCTTCCACCACCTCAAGGATGTGTCGTTTGACTATTTTCCAACATGCTTTGAAAAAGTCCACATTGAAACCATCCGAGCCAGGAGCTTTCCCATTTTCCATCTCGTTGATAACTTCACTGACCTCATCTTCAGATACTGGCCTATTTAGATTATGATTGTCTTCCCTTGTCGCAAGCTTGGGAATATACCTTGTGAATTTGTTAATGAACTGTGACCTATCTAAGAGAGGCTCCTTTGCAATGCTAAGGAAGTGTTTTACTAGGACATATTCCATTTCTTTGTGGGTGACGAGCCCTTTCCCTTGAGAATATTTGAGTTTTAAAATATTGTTGTATGACCTGTGACTCAAAGTTGACTTGTGAAAAAACTTTGTGTTTCTTTCCCCTTCTCTAATCCACTCTACTCTCGATTTCTATCTCCAGAAAATCTCCTCTTGCCTGCACCTGTCATCTTATTCCTTCTGAAGAGCATTAATTTGAGATTTCCTTTCCTAGTTAAAGTTGTCTGCGATCATGAGTTGATTAATCCCCTGAAGTTTCTGTTCAACTTCTTTTTTGGCTTTGAAAATGTTACCAAACTGTTTTTTGTTCCAATCTTTGAGTCTGACTTTGATGTGTTTAAGTCTTTGTTGTAGCATGTACATTTTAGTGCCTTGAAAGGGCAACTCTTCCATCCACCATTTTTCAATACTGCTGGTGAAGTCAAGGTGAGACAGCCAGACATTTTCAAACATGAAAGGTCTGTTCCTTGGTGTACCCATAAAAGTGGCTTCAAGCTGGACAGGCTAGTGGTCTGAGCCTCCAAAAGGAAGGATTAAAGCTAACATGTCAAGGCCTATGAGAAATAGGTTCTCTGCGATCATGAATCTGTCTAGTTTAGAGGCAACTTGAGAATCCCCTCCTCTCTTGTTGTTCCAGGTGAAAGTGTCATTTATTGTTTCAGCATCCACTAATCTCATGTTATTTATGAAGTTCTAGAAGGCAATGGAGTCTCTGCCTAATGTTCTGGTGCCACCTTTTTTCTCTATAAGAGATTCGATCATATTGAAATCCCCTGCCAGAATCCATGGTATATCACGATATCTCTCTCTTAGATCCTCAAGGGAAGTGAGAAGATTGAGTTTGTCTTCTAGTTTTTGAGGACCATAGACATTTGTAATCATGTAAATCTCCTTATCACCCACAGGTTGTATTACCAGAAAAAGAATCCCTCCTGCAAAGTTGTTTGCCTTAACCTCTAGATACTCATACCTGCTTAAGCATTTGCTATGTATTTCTTTGATTTTATCCATCAAGCACTTTGTTTTGTGAATGCAAACCATGTTTGGTTTTTCTTCTTTTATTCTACCGCTAAGATTTCTTTGTTTCCATTTACTTCCTAGGCCCCTAATATTCCAAGTTGTAAACTTCATTAAGAAATGTTTGTAAAAGAGTAACTAGTGAGATCTTTCATCTTACCTGAGTTGATCAGGAGTTTTCCACATTCTGTCAGCAGCTCATTCTATCTTTTCCTTCCTCTTTTCTTACCCGGGTTCTTGGAAGAGTGCCCTGGTATTTCCTCCATTGTCTTCATCCCTCTATTTTCCTGGCTGTCATGGTTTCTTTTGACTCTAGAACTCTTCGATTGGGATATCCATAGGAAGAGTTGTTGAACCCTATAAAACTCCTCTTTTGGCAGGGAGTAAACTCCTTTGGTAATACCCTACTCTAGGAACTTTTCTAGATCCAAATTTTCCTTCTCAAGAATCTCCTGTAGTTCTTGATCCTCCATTCCCGCCTCACTTGGGGTCATCTCATGGTCCCTTCTGAGCTCCACAATGATCGGTAGATCATCCTATTGTTGGATGTTCTCTGGTATGTCCTCCATGCTAGTATCCCTATCCTTCTCATTAGTTTTAGTCTCCGATTTATGGTTTTCCCCGTTGTTTCCAATTTCTTCTTCTAAGATTTTGAAACTATTATGGCTCAGTTATCCATCCTCGTTGATTTTCTTTTGGTGTTGCTTTCATACTTTCCCCTTACCCCCCACCTTAGTGAAACCCTCGAGATCTTTGCTTGTTGTGGTTTTTTTGTTTCTTTCCAGTTTGTTTAATGGACAACCTCTGTATAGGTGCCCATGTTCATGGCACTTACGACACCTAAATGGGACATGCTCATAGTCCACCGCCTGCAC
The DNA here is from genome assembly GCA_000404065.3 of Pinus taeda. Lineage (NCBI taxonomy): Eukaryota > Viridiplantae > Streptophyta > Pinopsida > Pinales > Pinaceae > Pinus > Pinus taeda. The sequence goes on from APFE031591859.1 coordinate 58,736, forward strand.
GCATTCTTCATCATAAACTTCTAAAATGATCTCGTCTGGGAGTGCCCCAGATAGGTCCATTTCCACACAGATCTAGGCGAAGGAAGTGTATTTTCCTCTTAATGTCGCATCCGATGTCTTTATAAAATGCCCTAGTTTATTGTCAATAGCCTTTAGAGACTTCGAAAACCAATAATATAAAGGAAGGAAGTATAGTATTATCCATACCAGTACTGAAGTGAATATTTCTCATTCTGGGACAAAGTTCATCACCCATGGTCGCATGTACAAGCCTGCAGCAGTGTAAAAATAGGGTCCTCCCTCGAACACTCTGTCTTTATCTTCTAATCTTGTGAACACCACCGTAAAGAAACCATTGGATCCAAGGTGAAAGTTTATTTCCCCTTTTGGTTTCTAGTGGTTCCTTATCCATGTATGTGAGGCCTTCTCTGTCGGCAAAGTCCCCATAAATTTGCATATGATCGCGTGCTTTTCCATGTGATCTCTGTGCACCTATAGTGCTGGGTCACTTAAAACGACCCGAGGAGTGATGGTCGACTTGGGTTTGCAGCCCCATGTCGCCCTCAAAGGTGCAACTTTTTGACTGCTTCCCTCTTTCCTCTCCTCCTTGCTATCTTCCTCATGATTTGTTCTTTGTTCGTGAGGTTTGATATTCCCTGAGTTAGTGTTCTCAGTTATCCCCTCTATTGGTTTCTTGAAGCGATGTAGATCATTTTCGTGTTTCTGTTCGTGACTATTTGATTGTAGGAAGGAGAAAAACTCCCTCCTCCATGACCTGTCATGGTCACCAGCTCCAAACCTTGTCTCAAACCCTAGATCAGAATGCAGAGCCCAAAAAAAAAAAAATTCCTCTACTCATACAATTATCGAAAACAAGACCATGTTACTAAGGATGTGTTACTGGCATAAAAAGAACCAATAACTTAAGGCAAACAATAGGTGTGTTAGGCAGAAAGTTAAAGTGTTACAAGGAAAGATTTTGATGAGAAACCTCAATGGTCACTAAATGTACAAATCAAAGGGACATAAAAAAACTTGGATGTGTTGATCCAAGCATCAGAAACAGTTTAATAACAGGGCATCTCTCGAGTTTTAAAATTTTGTGCATGTGGACATGCAACATCTTCAGTGTTGGGGAATGTTGGATCCCTAAATTGTCCTCAATTTGACACCATTTTCCCCTTTCTTTTCACCTACTCCATATGTGTTTTTTCTACATTTACAAGTTATAATCCAGGTCATCCTCAAGCATAACATAGGGTATCATTCATTCATAACTCATACTTTATAATTTCATTGTGAAATTGATTGAAATATTGTTATGGCTATCGAAATGTACATTTTACATAGCTAATTAAAATTTACGTAGCCAAGTCTAAGGTTGAACAGGTTCCTGAGAACTTGAAGATGAACAAGATATGTGGATAGGTGCCAAATATTGAGAGAAAGGATATCCACCTATCATGTTTACTTGGAAGGTCATAGAATTCAAAAATCTAACTGGTCAAATCAAAAGTTAAAGATGGTTACAAAATTCTATGTTCATGCAGAAATTCAAGAGAATTGTGTCATCATTAGGCAAGTGTGGGTTCAAGAAAGCGATATTAGAGATTTTAAGATGATGGTGCGTACAACGAGAACCTCCATGACTTGCTCTTCTTGTAGCAAACCATGAAGTATAGATTTATATTTTAATTAGGAAGCCTAAGTGTCGACTGAGGGACTTGCCTCTAAGTGTTGTCTTCTTAGAAATTGTTGGTTAAGAATAGTATAAATTGCTTCAATCTGAAGCCAAGGCAACCAAATTTTTTAGCTATATATTTATTGTTACTCTTGAAACTTTATTTCAGTAAATACAATTACTCTGTTCTTGTATGAATGTGTTGGTAATCTGATTTGTTGATTTGAGTTTTCATGCCCATAGTATTTTGTAGATCCAATCAAAGGAACTACGATTATGTTCTAATCCAGGGTTAATGGATTGGGGATTATGAATGCTTTGACATGTATATACATGTATTGTAACATTGAAAGGAAAATAATGAAAATTCAATATGATAGTCCTAGTTTTGGGATCCAGGGGAAAATCTATGTATAATTTTTTTTGTGTTTCTCGCCATTGTATATTTTCTGTTTTTAAAGAATTCATTTGCAGGTAATTTCTGTATAGGGTTAAAGGCTGCAATGATTGGATTGGTTCTCATTAGAGTTGTGCACATTAGTAAGTTGTAAAGACTTCTAGTTTAGATCATTGCTTTTTAATTCAATAATTGACTTTAAAGACAATTTCAATTCTCCTTCATAGTTAGATTTCTTTATGTGTTCTTAAAATAGAAGTGATTTCAAAGCACTTAAGGTAGATTCTTTTAAAGTCAAGTATAATAGGTTTATTTAAAGATGAATATCATAGACTTTCAACTATGTTCAATAGAATAGCCTTTAATTCAGTTCAATAACTTAAATTCTCAATTTTGCTTAATAGAATAACTTTACAAATTCGTGCCCATAGAATAGTTTGCTTTGATTACTTGCATTTTAGTATAAGTTGTTTTCAAGTTTACCTCAACAGAAATTCTTATAGAAAGAGCATGTGTAAACACTTAATAAGGATTAGTCTCGAATAGATTAGGATTTACAATTTTCATTTAGATTTCATATTTTGATAATAATAAAAAACAAAATCCTAGCATATATTGTGCACATACACTTCACATGTACACAAGCTCTGATTGATAATTTAATGACGTAATTTAATAAAAAATTGAATTACTGAACACTGGCGGTAATAGGTTCAAGTCTGCACACATGGGCATGCCATATATCATTACTTGGAACAATTTCACCACATCTTCAACTCACCTCTTAGTCCCCATTTCCAACTGAACTAACTGTGACTTTTTGTGGGATATCTTCTTCAATGCACATTTCTTTGACAACCCTTGGGCTAACATAACTGAAATTAGAATGTGGGTAAATCAAAATTCAAACAAGTTGGCTATTGACCATAATTCCATCTCGATCACTAATGCTTGGTGATCAACCTGCTTATTGTCCAACATGACATAGATTCATGGCATGCTCTAGGCCACATCTGTTACTTTCTCCACTTCATGCACACTATACAAGCTTGGGCCATTCTTATGCCATTGACGCTCATCTCTCTTGTTGTGGTTTTCTCCACAAGTCCAACACTACATAGGTTTTCTTCTAAACCCCTAAACTTATTTTCTTGCAAGCTTAGAGAACTAACCTCTATCAACAGTAGTGGATTTCTGTTGAAACTCTCCCTTTATACTAGTGGCAAACTTCACACTTCTTCATAGTTGATGTCCAGTAGTATTTTTCCCTTTTCCTCCAAAGCTAGGATTTCCTTCTGCTTTCTAATCAATTCAAGACTCAATCTTGTGCTTGGACTATTTGTAGCAATACTTGAGCTTTCAGATGGTGTGTTCTAGACTTTTTATCTCATAAAACTATGTTCTTTCCATGTATTCTTTTGGCAAACCACTGAGATACTTATGGATCTTTACCTTCTCATCCCTGATGTAAGGTACATACCTCAACATCTCCAAAAAAATGTTGGTGTATACATCAATTATCAATTGCCCCAATTTGTGCTCATGAAATTCCATAACCTTGCTATCAAAGTACCTTTTAGATAGGCACTTCTAGAAGTATCTCTCAAATCTCCTCCAGGACAAATCCTTTTCTCTATTGTTATTGACATTCCTAAGGTCTTACCATGAGATATTAGCCTTTCCTTTCAAGCTAAAAATGGTTACTCTTTCCTTCATATTCTTAGAGTAATCAAGCACCCTAAAGTACTTCTTCACCCCCAATAATCACACTTCTACTTCCTCAACCTTCTTCACCTGTCCATCAAATGTATGAGGTTTTGCCTTCTTACATTCTTCTAGCATCAAATACTTCTCTTTATTCTTTTGTTGGAAGTGTCCCTTAGTTGCAACATTAGTTAGTTTCTCATGAATTCCTGTCCTCATCTCTAGAGTACTCAGTGGAGTTCCATTTCTTATTGCATATTCACTTGCATGCTTATGTCTTTTCTTTGATTTGTTGCCTTTTGCACCATCAATCCTCACGTCATGCTTCCAAATTCTTGATGAGCCTTGCATGTATTTATATTTTCATGGGTATTTGGCACCTACCTCATGTTTCTTCTATATTTGCAAATATGATAGGCTCTGCAATATAACTACATTTATTTATGCTTGCTTCTCTTGAGCCTTTGACAATCTTTTCATTGTCAACCTTGCAATGATCCGAAGTTAAACAGGAATGCAACAAATTACAAAGATAACCATAAACACAGATATGCAGCAGAAATAATACTTCATTTCATTAATGTAAAATACTGAAATATGCTTACAAACAGTAATGGAAATAAACCAGCTAGGGCGATGTTATCTTATCTCTGAGAAGAGATGTGGTGGCTACATGCCTCTGAACTGCGTTACAATGAGGCTCGAAGGCCTATTTATTGTTGAGAAACAATGGAAACCCCTTAACATTCCAAAACCTAACCCTAGAAGATGAAACACCAAACTGTGGGCCCCGTTTGGGTAAATTGGTACATCAACTTCCCGGGGTCGTAACTTTGGCATACGATCTCCGTTTGACGCGTACAATAGCTCGTTAGAAAAATCTATCCAAGCACTACCATTTTGGAAAGGGAAACATAGGACCGTGAGCGCATGTTGCCCCCAGATTTCCCAAAAAACGTCGTTTAGGGACTCAAAATAGCTGTAGAAGTTCAGGACCCGAAAAAACTGCTAAAAATAGTAAGTTGTGCTACAATTTAGGAAAATGAAAAGACTGACATAGACAGTTGTGGGGGTCAAAATGGGATAGGTGGGTGGTCACCAACATCCACCTGGATCATTCCTCCCCTCTTAGGAAGCAATGGTCCCCATTACGTTGAGTTCCTCCCTAAGATGAGGAAACTTCTACTGAGCTGGGTCTTTGGTGAGCTATTCTGCAATCCCTCATGTGTCAGAAATGGTGGGAAGCATGGTCGATGATGGTCCACATTGAACTCGGTGCAAGCGAAGGAATGGAGGAATGGTGTGCTTCAAAGCATTGTTGTTCGTAGCCTTGTTACTGGTGTAAGGACCATGTCGAAGTGGTCTGAGTTTCTGATGAGTTCTGGTAAGGCATTCTCTTTGCAGATGTAACCAAACTTTGTCGCCCACCGGAAACTTGTGTGGTACCCCTATGGATGAGGAGAAGTTGTTCCTGTGTTCTGTAGTGACTGTATCCCTCTGTTGCTGCTGCTGCATGGAGGAACCCTTCGCGGGGGTCATGGATGTAGCAATGATCTTCCCCTTTCTTTAGGAGCGAAGCAGACAAAAAATAAATTTCCTAGTCTGTGAGATGAGCTTGCTGCCTTTCTTAGCAGTGATCAAAGAGGTGGCGGTAGGTGGATCTACCTCTGGTATACTGTATAATGAATTATTCAAAGAAATAATGACAGCACGAGGCCTTGAATCATACACAACATGTCGCCTCCACAAGTATGGCTAGCCTAATAATACATCACAAACATCCAGAGGTGTAACATCACACAATACCTCCTCTGTGAAGGGCTTGATGCTATAGGGAAGGCGAACTTTGAGATCTCGTCCTTCATGAAGCCACCCAATACTGTACGACTGCGGGTTTGGTGTAGTCAGTAGGCCCAACCGCTTCACGACCTCTGCTGAAATGAGGTTCTTTTGGCTGCCACTGTCAACAATGAATTGCAGCGGCGAACCCTTCACCCACATTTGTGAGTGGAAAAGACGCTCCCCTTCCTCAGGATTTTCGGGCTCATTTTTCTGGATCTTGGTGGTGACAAAGTGGCACTGGGATCCGCATCAATGATCTGCTTCCCTTTGCCATTCCCCTTGTCAGGTTTTGGCTTAGGGTCGGAACACGCATATGATTCAGAAGCCTTCAACTCCGCCACCGGCAACTCCTTGGTTCGACACTCACTTGTGTTATGAGTGGGACTCTTGTGGAAATCACACCACTTTCCTATGCCCTTCTTATGCTTCGTGGTGTTGTTATTTTCTTGCGGCTTTGACAGGTTGTCTTGGGTCACCCCGCCTTGGCTTTGTCCTTTGGGCTTCAGATTTGCAGATCGAAAGCCTCGCTTCTTCTGTTTGAACTTTTGCTTGATTTTAACAACGTATCAGTATGTTGTGCCGAGTGAGGAGATGTTCAATAACTCCATCTCTTCCTAGATGTATCTGTGTACGCAGTCATGGTATTTGAGAACCAGATGCAGCTCAGAATCTTTGATACCCAACTGTGTGCAAAGGGTATGAAAAATGTTTGTGAACTCTGGCACATCTTGGTCTTGTCCTTGCCGTAGTGTGGTCCATTTGATGTATTTGTCCTCATAGCTTTTGATAGGGTAGTACTGCTCCTTGATGGCATCTCGAAATGAATCCTAAGTGGGTGCGGCTAAAAATAGTGAGCCTGTGATTTCATCCTTCTGCTCGCAGTAGGTTTCCCACCAGTCCTTTACATGGGGGTCTGCTTTGAGAAGAGCGAAAACAATCTTTTCCCAACTCGAAAATTCATGAATAGAAAAAATACCCTTCTAGGAGATTTAACCATTTATCTACCGCATCCGCGTATATTTGACCCTCGAAGATGGGGATTTCAAAATTCACTTGTACCTTAAACGCTGTGGCGTTTCCAGAGTAGTTGCTGGAAGCTGATGCGTCGCTTCTGGGTAGCCGCTGAAGGATCTGGGCAAAGTTGTCCATCATCGCGTTCTGTTGTCCCTCGAGGGCTTCTTCGAGAAAGATTTTGATAGGATCTCCTGCCCCCTCGTCTTTCTTCTCATCCAACATGGGAGGCCGTCGGGATTTGCGAGGCTGGTCTTGCAAAGGTTCGACCAGTTCAAGCCCTAACTCCTTATATCCCGACCTCGTTGGGGACATGCAAAGAAAAACAGAGAAAAAAAGCAAACCGCTCTGATACCACTGATCCGGATTTAAACAAAAACATGACAAATTACAGAGATAACCATAAACCATATATGTAGCCGAAATAATAATTCATTTCATAATGTAAAACACTGAAATATGCTAAAACATAATGGAAATAAAGACAGCAGGCGATCGGTAGCTTATCTCTGAAAAGAGATGTGGTGGCTAAATGCCTCTGAATGGTTACAATGAGGCTTGAAGGCCTATTTATCGTTGAGAAACAATGGAAAACCTTAACATTCCAAACCTAACCCTAGAAGATGAAACGCCAACTGGGGCCCCGTTTGGGTAAATTGGTACATCAACTTCCCGGGGTCGTAACTTTGGCATACGATCTCCGTTTGACGCGTACAATAGCTCGTTAGAAATATCTATCCGAGCACTACCATTTTGGGAAGGGCAACATCGGCCCATGAACCCATGTTGCCCCAATATTTCCCAAAAAACGTCGTTTAGGGCCTCAAAACGGCACCGAAAGTTTAGGACCCGAAAAACTGCTAAAAATAGTAAGTTGTGCTACAATTTAGGAAACTGAAAAGACTGACAGAGGCAGTTGTGGGGGTCCAAATGGGATAGGTCGGTGGCCACCAGCATCCACCTGGATCATTCCTCCCCTTAGGAAGCAATGGTCCCCATTGCATTGAGTTCCTCCCTAATATGAGGAAACTTCTGCTGAGTTGGGTCTCTGGTGAGCTGTTCTGCAATCCCTGATGTGTCCAGAAATGGTGGGAAGCATGGTCGATGATGGTCCACATTGAACACTCGGTGCAAGTGAAGGAATGGAGGAATGTTGTGCTTCAAAGCATTGTTTCCCGTAGCCTTGTTACTGGTGTAAGGACCATGTCGAAGTGGTCTGAGTTTCTGATGGGTTTTGGTAAGGCGTTATCTCTGCAGATGTAACCAAACTTTGTTGCCCACTTGAAACTTGTGTGGTACCCCTATGGGTGAGGAGAAGTTGTTCTTATGTTCTGTCATGACTGTATCCCTCTGTTGCTGCTGCTACGTGGAGGAACCCTTCGCGGGGGTCATGGATGTAGCAACGATCTTACCCTTACTTTGGGAGCGAACCAGACAAAAAATGAATTTCCTAGTTTGTGAGATGAGCTTGTTGCCTTTCTTAGCAGTGATCAAAGAGGTGGCGGTAGGTGGAGCTACCTATGGTATCCTGTATAATGAATTATTCAAAGAAATAATGACAGCACGAGGCCTTGACTCATACACAACATGTCACCTCCACAAGTATGGTTGGCCTAATAATACATCACAAACATCCAGAGGTGTAACATCACACAATACCTCCTCTGTGAAGGGCTTGATGCTGTAGGGAAGGCAGCACTACTGGCGAACTTTGAGATCTCGTCCTTCGTGAAGCCACACAATACTGTACGGATGCGGGTGTGATGTAGTTGGTAGGCCCAACTGCTTCACGACCTTTGCTGAAATGAGGTTCTTTTCGCTTCCACTGTCGATAATGAATTGCAGCGGCGAACCCTTCACCCACATCTGTGAGTGGAAAAGACGCTCCCCTTCCTCAGGATTTTCGATCTCATTTTTCTGTATCTTAGTGGTGGTAATAGTGGCACTGGGATCCGCATCAATGATCTGCTTCCCTTTGCCATTCCCCTTGTCGGGTTCTGGCTCGGAACATGCATCTGATTCGGAAGCCTTCAACTCCGCCACCAGCGACTGCTTGTGTTATGAGTGGGACTCTTGTGGAACTCACACCACTTTCCTATGTCCTTCAGCTTTGTGGTGTTGTTGTTTTCTTGCGGCTTCGACAGGTTGTCTTGGGTCACCCCGCCTTGGCTTTGTCCTTTAGGCTTCGAATTTGCAGATCCAAAGTCTCGCTTCTTCTATTTGAACTTTTGCTCGATTTTGACAACGTATCGGTTGTTGTGCCAAGTGAGGATATGTTCAAGAACTCCATCTCTTCCTAGATGTATCTGTGTATGTAGCCACGACATTTGAGTACCAGATGCAGCTCAGAATCTTTGATACCCAACTGTGTGCGAAGGGTAAGAAAAATGTTTGTGAACTCTGACACATCTTGGTCTCGTCCCTGCCACAGTGTGGTCCATTTGATGTATTTGTCCTCATAGCTTTTGACAGGGTAGTACTGCTCCTTGATGGCATCTCAGAAATGAATCCCAAGTGGGTTGTTGGCTTGAAAATAGTTAAGGTTGTGATTTTCATCCTTTTGCTGAGTAGGTTCCCACCAGTCCTGACGTTGGGGGGCTGCTTTGGAAGAGCAAAACAATATTTTCTCGACTCGGAAAATTCATGAATAGAAAATACCTTCTAGCAGATTTAACCATTTATTTACCACATTCGCGTCTATTAACCCCGAAGATGGGGATTTCAAAATTTACTTTACCTTAAACGGTGTGGCATTTTTCCAGAGTAGCTGCTAGGAAGCTGATGCGTCGCTTTTGGGTACCCGCTGAAGGATCTGGGCAAAGTTGTCCATCATCGCGTTCCGTTGTCGCTCGAGGGCTTCCTCGAGCAAGATTTTGATAGGATCTCCTACCCCCTTGTCTTTCTTCTCATCCACCATGGGAGGCCGTTGGGATTTGCAAGGCTGGTCTTGCAAAGGTTCGACCAGTTCAAGCCCTAACTCCTTATATCCCGACCTCATTGGGGTCATGCAAAGAAAAACAGAGAAAAAAGTAGACCGCTCTGATACCACAGATCCGGACTTAAACAGGAACGTAACAAATTACAGAGATAACCATAAACACAGATATGCAATGGAAATAATACTTCATTTTATTAATGTAAAATACTGAAATATGCTTACAAACAATAATGCAAATAAACCAGCTAGGGCGATGGTAGCTTATCTCTGGGAAGAGATGTGGTGGCTACATGCCTCTGAACTATGTTACAATGAGGCTCGAAGGCCTATTTATTGCTGAGAAACAATGGAAAATCCTTAACATTCAAAAACCTAACCCTAGAAGATGAAACGCCAAACTGTGGGCCTCGTTTTGGGTAAATTGGTACATCAACTTCCCAGGGTCGTAACTTTGGCATACGATCTTCGTTTGACGCGTACAATAGCTCGTTAGAAATATCTATCTGAGCACTACCATTTTGGGAAGGGTAACATTAGTGCATGGCCACATGTTGCCCCCATATTTCCCAAAGAATGTCGTTTAGGGCCTCAATACAGCTCTGGAAGTTCAGGACACGAAAAACTGCTAAAAATAGTAAGTTGTGCTACAATTTAGGAAACTGAAAAGATTGATAGAGGCAGTTGTGGGTGTCCAAATGGGATAGGTGGGTGGCCACCAACATCCACCTAGATCATTCCTCCCCCCTTAGGAAGCAATGGTCCCCATTGCGTTGAGTTCCTCCGTAAGATGAAGAAACTTCTGCTGAGCTGGGTCTCTACTAAGCTGTTCTGCAATCTCTAATGTGTCTAGAAATGGTGGGAAGCATGGTCGATGATGGTCCACATTGAACACTCGGTGCAAGCGAAGGAATGGAGGAATGTTGTGCTTCAAAGCATTTTTTCCTGTAGCCTTGTTATTGGTGTAAGGACCATGTTGAAGTGGTCTGAGTTTCTGATGGGTTCTGGTAAGGCGTTTTCTCTGTAGATGTAACCAAACTTTGTCGCCCACCTGAAAATTGTGTGGTACGCCTATGGGTGAGGAGAAGTTGTTCCTATGTTCTATCATGACTGTATCCCTTTGTTGTTGCTGCTGCGTGGAGGAACCCTTCGTGGGGGTCATAGATGTAGCAACGATCTTCCCCTTACTTTGGGAGCGAACCAGACAAAAAATAAATTTCCTAGTCTGTGAGATGAGCTTGCTGCCTTTCTTAGTAGTGATCAAAGAGGTGGTGGTAGGTGGAGCTACCTCTGGTATCCTGTATAATGAATTATTCAAAGAAATAATGACAGCATGAGGCCTTGACTCATACACAACATGTCGCCTCCACAAGTATTACTGGCCTAATAATACATCACAAACATCCAGAGGTGTAACATCACACAATACCTCCTCTGTGAATGGCTTGATGCTGTAGGGAAGGTGACACTGCTGGCGAACTTTGAGATCTCGTCCTTCGTGAAGCCACGGATACTGTACGGCTGCGGGTGTGGTGTAGTCGATAGGCCCAACCGCTTCACGACCTCTACTAAAATGAGGTTCTTTTGGCTGCCACTGTCGACAATGAATTGTAGCGGCGAACCCTTCACCCACATCTGTGAGTGGAAAAGACACTCCCCTTCCTCATTATTTCCGGGCTCATTTTTCTGGATCTTGGCGTTGGCAACAATGGCATTGGGATCTGCATCAATGATCTGCTTCCCTTTGCCATTCCCCTTGTCGGGTTCTGGCTCAGGGTCAGACCATGCATCTAATTCGGAAGCCTTCAACTCCGCAACCAACGACTGCTTGGTCTGACACTCACTTGTGTTATGAGTGGGACTCTTGTGTAACTCACACCACTTTCCTGTGTCCTTCTTCAGCTTCATGGTGTTGTTCTTTTCTTGTGGCTTCGACAGGTTGTCTTGGGTCACCCCGCCTTGGCTTTGTCCTTTAGGCTTCAGATTTGTAGATCCAAAGTCTCGCTTCTTCTGTTTTAACTTTTGCTAGATTTTGACAGCGTATCGGTATGCTGTGCCAAGTGAGGAGATGTCCAAGAATTCCATTTCTTCCTGAATGTATCTATGTAGGCAACCGCGGTATTTGAGTACCAGATGCCGCTCAGAATCTTTGATACCCTACTGTGTGCGAAGGGTGTGAAAGATGTTTGTGAACTCAGGCACATCTTGGGCCCGTCCCTGCCGCAGCGTGGTCCATCTGATGTATTTGTGCTCATACCTTTTGACAGGGTAGTACTGCTCCTTGATGGAATTCCGAAAGTCATTCTAAGTGGGTGCGGCTGAAAATAGTGAGCCTGTACTTTCATCCTTCTGCTCGCAGTAGGTTTCCCACCAGTCCTTGACGTGGGGGGCTGCTTTGAGAAGAGCGAAAACAATCTTTCCCCGACTTGAAAATTCATGAACAGAGAAATACCCATCTAGCAGATTTAACCATTTATCTACGGCATCTGCGTCTATTTTACCCTCGAAGATGGGGATTTCAAAAATAACTTGTACCTTAAAGGGCGTGGCGTTTCCAGAGCCGCTACTGGAAGCCGATGCGTCACCTCTAGGTAGCCGCTGAAGAATCTGCGCAAAGCTGTCCCATCGCGTTCCGTTGTCGCTCAAGGGCTTCTTCGAGCAAGATTTTGATGGGATCTCCTGCCCCCTCGTCTTTCTTCTCGTCCGCCATGGGAGGCCGTCGGGATTTTCGAGGCTGTTCTTGCAAAGGTTCGACCAGTTCAAGCCCTAACTCCTTATATCCTGACCTCGTCCGGGACATGCAAAGAAAAACAGAGAAAAAGCAGACCGCTCTGATACCACTGATCCGGATTTAAATAGGAACGCAATAGATTACAGAGATAACCATCAATACAGAGATGTGAAAACCATAAATAAAGAGATGCAGCGGAAATAACACTTCATTTCATTAATCGAAAATACCGAAATATGCTTACAACCAGAATTGGAAATAAACCAGCTAGGACGATGGTAGCTTATCTCTGAGAAGAGATGTGCGGCTACATGTCTCTGAACTGTTCCGAACTTGTGTTACAATGAGGCTCGAAGGCCTATTTATTATTGAGAAACAATGGAAAACCCTTCACATTCCAAAACCGACCCTTAGAAGATGAAACGCCAAATTGTGGGCCCCGTTTTGGGTAAATTGGTACATCAATTTCCCGGGGTCGTAACTTTGGCATACGATCTCCGTTTGACGCGTATGATAGCTCGTTAGAAAGATCTATCGGAGAACTACCACTTTGGGAAGGGCAACATCGGGCCATGGACCCATGTTGCCCCCAAATTTCCCAAAAAACGTCGTTTAGGGCCTCAAAACGGCTCCGGAAGTTCAGGACCCGAAAAATTGCTAAAAATAGTAAGTTGTGCTACAATTTAGGAAACTGAAAAGACTGACAAAGACAGTTGTGGGGGTCCAAATGGGATAGGTGGGTGGCCACCAAGATCCACCTGAATCATTCCTCCCCCCTTAGGAAGCAATTATCCCTATTGCATTTAGTTCCTCCCTAAGCTGAGGAAACTTCTACTGAGCTGGGTCTTTGGTGAGCTGTTCTGCAATCTCTGATGTGCTTAGAAATGGTGGGAAGCATGGTCGATGATGGTCCACATTGAACACTCAGTGCAAGCGAAGGAATGGAGGAATGTTGTGCTTCAAAGCATTGTTGCTCGTAGCCTTGTTATTGGTGTAAGGACCATGTCAAAGTGGTTTGAGTTTCTAATGGGTTCTGGTAAGGCCTTCTTTCTGTAGATGTAACCAAACTTTGTTGCCCACCTGAAACTTGTGTGGTACCCCTATGGGTGAGGAGAAGTTGTTCCTGTGTTCTATCATGACTGTATCCCTCTGTTGTTGTTGCTGCGTGGAGGAACCCCTCGCGGGGGTCATGGATGTAGCAACGATCTTAGTAGTGATCAAAGAGGTGGCGGTAGGTGGAGCTACCTCTGGTATCCTGTATAATGAATTATTCAAAGAAATAATGACAGC
>APFE031591859.1:73954-103840 GCA_000404065.3 Pinus taeda
CCAAAACCTAACCCTAGAAGATGAAACACCAAACTGTGGGCCCCGTTTGGGTAAATTGGTACATCAACTTCCTGGGGTCGTAACTTTGGCATACGATCTCCATTTGATGTATACAATAGCTCATCAGCAAGATCTATCTGAGCACTACCATTTTGGGAAGGGCAACATTGGTCCATGAGCTTATGTTGCCCCCATATTTCCCAAAAATTGTCGTTTAGGGCCTCGAAACGGCTCTGGAAGTTCAGGACCCGAAAAACTGCTAAAAATAGTAAGTTGTGCTACAATTTAGGAAACTGAAAAGACTGACAAAGACAGTTGTGGGGGTCCAAATGGGATAGGTGGGTGGCCACCAAGATCCACCTGAATCATTCCTCCCCCCTTAGGAAGCAATTATCCCTATTGCATTTAGTTCCTCCCTAAGCTGAGGAAACTTCTACTGAGCTGGGTCTTTGGTGAGCTGTTCTGCAATCTCTGATGTGCTTAGAAATGGTGGGAAGCATGGTCGATGATGGTCCACATTGAACACTCAGTGCAAGCGAAGGAATGGAGGAATGTTGTGCTTCAAAGCATTGTTGCTCGTAGCCTTGTTATTGGTGTAAGGACCATGTCAAAGTGGTTTGAGTTTCTAATGGGTTCTGGTAAGGCCTTCTTTCTGTAGATGTAACCAAACTTTGTTGCCCACCTGAAACTTGTGTGGTACCCCTATGGGTGAGGAGAAGTTGTTCCTGTGTTCTATCATGACTGTATCCCTCTGTTGTTGTTGCTGCGTGGAGGAACCCCTCGCGGGGGTCATGGATGTAGCAACGATCTTAGTAGTGATCAAAGAGGTGGCGGTAGGTGGAGCTACCTCTGGTATCCTGTATAATGAATTATTCAAAGAAATAATGACAGCACGAGGCCTTGACTCATACATAACATGTCGCCTCCACAAGTATGGCTGGCCTAATAATACATCACAAATATCCAGAGGTGTAACATCACACAATACCTCCTCTATGAAGGGCTTGATGCTGTAGGGAAGGCGGCATTGCTGGCGAACTTTGAGATCTCGTCCTTCGTGAAGCCACCCAATACTGTAAGACTGCGGGTGTGGTGTAGTTGGTAGGCCCAACCACTTCAAGGCCTCTGCTAAAATGAGGTTATTTTGGCTGCCACTGTCGACAATGAATTGCAGCGGCGAACCCGTCACCCACATCTGTGAGTGGAAAATATGCTCCCCTTCCTCAAGATTTTTGGGCTCATTTTTCTGGATGTTGGCGGTGGCAACAATGGCACTGGGATCCACATCAATGATCTACTTCCCTTTGCCATTCCCCTTGTCGGGTTCTAGCTCAGGGTTGGAACATGCATATGATTCGAAAGCCTTCAACTCGACCACCAACGACTGTTTGGTCCAACACTCGCTTGTGTTATGAGTGGGACTCTTGTGGAACTCACACCACTTTCCTGTGTCCTTCTTCAACTTCGTGGTGTTGTTCTTTTCTTGCGGCTTCGACAGGTTGTCTTGGGTCGCCCTGCCTTGGCTTTGTTCTTTGGGCTTCGGATTTGCAGATCCAAAGTCTCGGTTCTTTTGTCTGAACTTTTGCTCGATTTTGACAACGTATCGGTATGCTGTGCCGAGTGAGGAGATGTTCAAGAACTCCATCTCTTCCTAGATGTATCTGTGTAGGCAGCTGCGGTATTTGAGTACCAGATGCAGCTCAGAATCTTTGATACCCAACTGTGTGCGAAGGGTATGAAAAATGTTTGTGAACTCTGGCACATCTTGGTTTCGTCCCTGCCGTAGTGTGGTCCATTTGATGTATTTGTCCTCGTAGCTTTTGACAGGGTAGTACTACTCCTTGATGGCATCTCGGAAGGAATCCCAAGTGGGTGCGGCTGAAAATAGTGAGCCTGTGCTTACATCCTTCTGCTTACAGTAGGTTTCCCACCAATCCTTGACGTGGGGGGCTGCTTTGAGTAGAGTGAAAACAATCTTTTCCCGACTCGAAAATTCATGAACAGAAAAATACCCTTCTAGGAGATTTAACCATTTATTTACCGCATTCGCGTCTATTTGACCCTCGAAGATGGGGATTTCAAAATTCACTTGTACCTTAAACGCTGTGGCGTTTCCAGAGTAGCTGCTGGAAGCCAATGCGTCGCTTCTGGGTATCTGCTGAAGGATCTAGGCAAAGCTGTCCATCATCGCGTTCCGTTGTCGCTCGAGGGCTTCTTCGAGCAAGATTTTGATAGGATCTCCTGCCCCCTCATCTTTCTTCTCATCCGCCATGGGAGGCTGTCGGGATTTGCGAGGCTGGTCTTGCAAAGGTTCGATCAGTTCAAGCCCTAACTCCTTATATCCCGACCTTGTTGGGGACATGTAAAGAAAAACAGGGAAAAAAACAGACTGCTCTGATACCACTGATCCAGACTTAAACAGGAACACAACAAATTACAGAGATAACCATAAACACATATATGCAATGGAAATAATACTTCATTTCATTAATGTAAAATATTAAAATATGCTTACAAACAGTAATGTAAATAAACCAGCTAGGGCGATGGTATCTTATCTCTGAGAAGAGATGTGGTGGCTACATGCCTCTGAACTGTGTTACAATGAGGCTCGAAGGCCTATTTATTGTTGAGAAACCCTTAACATTCCAAAACCTAACCCTAGAAGATGAAACGCCAAACTGTGGGCCCCGTTTGAGTAAATTGGTACATCAACTTCCCGGGGTCGTAACTTTGGCATATGATCTCTGTTTGATGCATACAATAGCTCGTTAGAAAGATCTATCAGAGCACTACCATTTTGGGAAGGGAAACATGGGTCAATTGACCCATGTTACCCCTAGATTTCCCAAAAAACGTTGTTTAGGGCCTCAAAACGGCCTCGGAAGTTCAAGACCCGAAAAACTGCTAAAAATAATAAGTTGTTCTACAATTTAGGAAACTGAAAAGTCTGATGAAGGCAATTGTGGGGGTCCAAATGGGATAGGTGGGTGGCCACCAACATCCACCTGGATCATGCAACCTCTTAAATAAGCTCTTAGACTTCTAAGAGTGTACATCCAATCAAGGGACCTTCCTCGCGTCTTTCCAACCAAATCCTTTTCCTCACCATGCTAGGATCCATCATTTCTATACTAAACAATTATGTTACTCATCCCTTTATTCTTTTGTTGTTCCTTACTATCTATGTGTTGTTACACACACATAAATATTACCCAAACCAAAACATAAATAACTATATTTACCCATAAGCTTGGCTTATTTGCAATAAGCATGTCGATGTGAGGCTATTTGAAACACCACATCTCAAGTTAGCATGCCTGTAAAAAACAACTAACATATTAAACTTTGTCATTCCTATCATTTTTAAATTTTGATATCAACACATGCATACAACAAATAATCATTAGTCAAAGTGCTACAGTCAACACACATTTTCACATAGCAAGCAATCATCCTTTGAATACCACACTGTAATGGGGGTTCAAATTTTATCCTCCTAGGTCCATTCAATCCAAGAGTTGAACCTAAGTACCCTGATACCACTATGTAATGATCCCTTCAAATTCCTTGGACTTCTTAGGTTGATGGGAGGTGTTACTTTTAACTAAACTAACCTCCATGGTCCCATTATGGAAATGGGGCTATAAAATTTCATTCTACACCAAAACTTGTGGAATCAACTTTGGACAACACCATCATACCCAACTCATTGAGAGATTTTTGACTACCTTAGTTTGATTTATAGATTGAGAGTTATGCCCTTTTAGAGATTGACCAAATAGATTGTGCCACGTGGCCAATAGTTAAACTCTTCATAGCTTAAAGTCATGGCATGACCAGTTCAATTAGATCGATGACCTATATTTATTTTGGGCCCCCCCTTGCGTTTTCAACTATTAACAAAGGACGGGGGATCCACTATCTGTTGCTTATGTGAATAAAACTCGCACACTTCCTCTCTACTGGATCTACTCTGTGTGGCCTTTCCTTCATTGCATCTTGCTGATGTAACAATGATGTAACAATGACGTAAGGGTGACCACACCCTTCCACATGGCATCCTTTAGCGGTCTCACATGTCATCCAAAAATCATCCCTTTGGCCATCTAAAAATGTTTTTCTTGCCTACCACATGTCACACTAATGGCATGCCACATCAACATTCTTGCCACACCATCCTATCCATGTCCCTTGCAATCCTCACATGGTGTCCACATAGCCTTACCGACCTTAAGGGTCCCATAGGGATATTTGAATGTACATAGAGTTTGCACTGTTGTGAACTTCATAGACCACTAGACCCCTAGATTTCTATGTCTTTGCAAATGAATCCAGACTTGGGCTACATCTAGTTCTGAATATATCTAGCCTTGACCCACATCCAGTGCTCCATGAGTTTATACCCTGCCCACACCCATGGATGTCCCAAATTCTTGGATACATTCACCACTTGTGAAGTGATCTAGCCTCACGCCAAACATTCACCTAATGAGCTCCACTCTGTATTTCGTACGAAATCCAACTTGTGGTTAAATCTAGCTCTAAGCCTTCAGGCACCCAAATGGGCCCCACCCCAAATACTACCTTTTTTACCCTCTCTGGGACATATCCAGAGTATTTTAAGTCTAGTGCTTCCATAAAAATTCTTGTGTGTATGTCAACTAGATGTTTGGACTCCTGAACACATCTGCCAAACTTTAAAAGCACTTGACCTGGATACAATTTCTATCCTTTAAGTATTCAACCCTGGATAGAAGTCTAATTTTATGCAATACTTAGACTTAGGAACTCTAAATATTTTAGGGAATTAGCCCATACTTTCCTTGAAGCCCAATGTTACTCTGGACATTAAATTTTACAGGAATGAAACCCTCATTCCAAAACTAACAATCCACATATCTTTTCATAACCATATTGTAGTAAGCAAAGTTATCAACATGCCTACTAAGAAACATAGAAACAAGTTGAAACCATGGATAATACCACTTTGAAAATTCAACACAATAGCAACATGTTTTTCCGCATAATGGATCCTAGGAAATGTTATCAGATCCACTTGATAAAACATACATTTCTACATCAGGATTCAACAATTTATAAAATTAAAGATCCATGAGATCCATAGCATTCTAGACATTGGAAAACACATAGAATAATAAATTATATGAGCACATCAAGCATTCATATAATACCAGGTAAATATCTTTGTAACTTAGGAACATACCAACAAGCACATGGATTTGGAAGTCCCCCACAACCATGAGAATAATTCACATAACCATTTCATTGTAGAAACCCATGAATAACACATTTCTTATCAATGTTCGATACATACAGTGTTATAACACATAACAATATCATTCAACATTCTTAAGGAAAAATATGTACAAGTAAGTATACTTATCTGATTGACTTAAATGACTAGAAACTAAGGGAACGACTTCAACTCTCCACCTAATCATAAACCAACTACACTACAATCTTTCTTGTAGTTGACCACTCCTGAGTTAGATTCAAAGTATAAGGAGTTAAGTGCTCAAGGGAATTCACACTAATTGAAATCAATCAGATTACATAGGAATCCAGAGCTCACGGTGTCTCCATCTGCTTGCAAGGGTCCAGAGCATATGGTGTCCCCACTTGCTCAATACTACAGGAAGTCATATCCTAGAGTTTCTATACCTACTCAATAGAGATCCATAACACACACTATTTACACCTAGTAAAGCCTACAATTATTCAAAATACGTAGAGTCTCCACTTCCTAAATAGGGATCCAGAACACACAGTTTTTCCACCTGCTAAGACTTGCAAGCATCCAGAATACACATTGTCTCCACTTGCTATTCTCTGGTCTTTGCTTCACACCATGCTCCTTTGCTTGCTCTCGCTCTTGTGCCAATGCTTTTCCCTTATGTTCTCTTTTGGGGGATCTCTCACAAATTCCTATATGTGCATCTTGACGTACTCTTCATACATAACACATAGTCCATGTAAGTATTCCTTGACTAGTTGAATATGCCTTTGCTTTCTTCTCGTCGACCTCTTTTTATTGTCGACTCCTCGTCTGCGTCTTTCATTTTGGCCACACAAACACGCCCCATATGGAAAGAGGTGGTATGGGGTTCGTCCTTCACTTATAGAACCCATACTCCACATGCTTACATGTTGTGCATGCCATCAAATTTGGTTAGAGAACTGGTGGATATTAAATGAAGCACCCTAAGTTTAATCAGTTCCCAAGCAACTCCTCCTCCTTAGACCTCTAAATTCATATCCACTCCTCCAACCCATTTATTGTTTATGTTTCCACAATATTTACATGAGTGTACAATTCATAGTGGCATTTACAAGAGGGGTAGAAAAAAGAGTTGTCACATTGGATGACCACAAACTAAATGGATAACAAACACTAATGTGTTCTACTAGACGATGATTTAAACACGACCATGAATTGATGTCTAGCAAAATCTTTAATTCTTATACTGTGTGGTGGTTTAAGGATGACCACAAATCACATGTCTATGGACTATGACTATTAATACATCTTTGACTCTTAGAAGATTTAGATTCTTTATTACTTGCCAAATCTTATGCTTTATCTCTATATTATGTTTACGAGAGGGGTAGCAAAAAGGGTTACCACATGGGATGACCACAAACCAGTGGCTAGAAAATTCTAATGTGTTTTGCTAAATGATAATTTAAAGATGACCACAAATTGATGTCTATAAGAAGCCTTAGTTCTTATACTGAGTGGTGGTTTAAGGATGACCACAAATCACATGTTGATGGACTATGACTCTTACTACATATTTGAATCTCGCATTCATGAATTGCAATGGGAAACAATGTAATTAGTGGATTTAGATGTTTTATTACTCACCAAATATGATGCTTTATCTCTATCTTCTCTTAGATTTTTCTTGTCTTTGATCTTCTCCCAAGGTATTTTGCACGTCTTTAGCTCATGTCCATTTTTGCCACATTGGTCATAGTGAAGATATATCTCTTTTTTCTTTTACTTCCTTCTCCTCTAGAAGAGTTATTTGATTGATTCTTCCATTTCGAAGAAAGGCACATAGTTTGTTCCAGTGGCCAAGTTATATTCTTCCTTCCAAAATCTTTTTCATGTTTTGCAACTTTATTCAACAGGTAGTCACATGAGATGGACTTCATTTGGCTGCTAGCTTGCAGGTATTCAAGATAATGTGAGTATGTAGGGTAGAAAGCCTTAATACACATTGTGGAACGCATGCTTATCTTCACTCTAGTGGCATCTACGTCATGCACAATGGCTTTGATCTCAGAGACTAAAGTCACAGGATCATCATTCTTCAACTTTATGTTAAAGAGCTTCACCAACACTTATTGATCTGAAATGGAGAAGGATTAGTAATGTTGTTCTAATTACTGATTCAGAATAAAACCTAAGATTCTTATCATTTTCTTATTAAGTGCTTAAGTATTCGTCATTATTGCTTAATTAACTGATTTCCATGAGGATTTCTTATGTAAATGCTATAAATAATTTAACATAAAGCATATGTTGAACAACAACGAAATAACAACAAAGAACATCAAAATACAACACACAACACAAAGATTTGATGAGGAGTTCACCCCTCCTGGACTACGTCCCCTTGGTCCAGCTTCCAATGCTTGGACCTCTCTATTATGCTCAAAATTACAATAAAAGTGTGTTTACAATGCTCAAATTTGTATGAAACTTGTCTCAATAAGTTCAGAATTGCTAAAAATCCTAGAATGGACTCTTTTTTCACCTAATTTGGATAAGAACTGAAGAAGTTATGACCTCTCCCATTTCTCCCATAATTTGTTCAACAAATTTCCCTTTTCCGGCCACTAACCATAAAATTCAGCCTGAAATCTGCTAACTGGATGAAAATTTCACCGCGCGGCAAGCTATAATTTGTTGGTCGAATCGCAAATCGCAATCAATGAAATCTGACAGGCTTAATATTTGTAAACATAGTAGGCGATGTACGATTGTGATATCGGCAGACCCGACGGGGGTATTAACCCGAGCCTATAATCCAATCGCATTCGGGATCCCTTTCGCAATCAACGGATAACCTATTACGAGTCTTTGTTTTTCCTGTGAGTTGTGATTGCGATCTGGGATCCATCGCATCGCAACCCTGGCCGATCCATTGCATCGCAACTCTGGGCCGATTACTGAAACTATCCTGCCCTCACCGATCTGCAATTGCGATTTATCGCATCACATCCCTTCTTTGCTCGAGGCCGGTTCGGTAACTCGTTTCCGCCTATATTTTGCGATTATGAGAGGGCCAATGGTGGCTTGCCACTTGGCGCCTCCTCAATCGCTGAAGGGATTTTCCATGTCATCTAATCCTGCCATGTAAGCAAGTCAAATATGAACTTTGATTTGCTCTAACTTCTGCATATGAGATCATATTTGAGTGTTGTTCACATCGTTGGAACCAGAATGGCGAGCTCTTTGATCTGAAGCTAAGTTTAACAAAATTTTGACACTTTGATTTTTGAGCACCTGATCACTCCTCCCCACTGGAAGCTTTTAGACCCCAAAATATTATATTCAGTTATTGAACATATGAGGGTATTGTTCCCTCACCTTCCCATCTTCAATCCATTTGGCCTTTGATGGATTTGTACATTTGAGACCCACTCGAAGATAATCAACATTTCCCCTCTTTGATGGCCTCATTCTTCTGTCAAGTATGGTGTCTTGTTGAAGCACATCAAGAAATTATGGAGAAAAATATTCAATTGATGGATTCTATACACTTTTTCCTTGATCTCCAATCAAAGGAAGCTCATACAATCTCGAATTTTCAACATTAACAACGGAATAAATTTGCATATATGAAGGAAAATCAAGCTTGAAACCATTATTACCAATATTTTTCATAATTTTAAATGGACCATAATGGATTGATGTCAGATTTTTACCTTCGGCTTGAAGGCTTTCCTTACTAATGTAAAGCCAAACTTCATCACTTACTTGAAATTGATGATCCAAACGATGCTTATCATGGCTTGCCTTGACTCTTTTCTAGTTGTTCTTGAACTGTTTGGTGAATCAACTGAATTTGCTTAATGAATTTCTTTGCGCGGCCTATGTCGCTATGTCCAGCTATAGCTACATCTTTCTCAACGATGAAATCTAAAGGCTATTTAGGAAAATAACCAAGACATGCCTCAAAAGGCGAAGTTAGAGTAGAATAGTGTTTTGCTTGGCTGTAAGCATGTTGAATATAATGCAACCGTTCATCCCACAACTTAGGATGTTTGCTGCAATATCCTCTTAGAAAATGAATAATGTCCTATTAACCACTTCAGTTTGACTATGTGTTTGCGGATGGAAGGTTGTTCTTTTCTTCAACTTGGTGTCCATCAAGTTCCATAAGTTTGACAAAAAATTCCCAACAAATTGGGAATCACGATCACTTACAATAGAAGTAGGTAATACAAAATGAACCCATACATTTTGAAAGAAAATTTGAGATGTTTTTTCAATTGTACTTTGTTTTTTACGAGGCATTAATATGCACATCTTGCTGAACCTATCCACAACTACATTCAAATAATCATGACCTTTTCTTGATAAAGGAAGACCTCCTACAAAATCCATAGAAACACTCTTCCATGGACGTGAAGGAACTGGAAGTGATGTGTGCAATGCTAGTTTCCTATTACTAGGCTTACTGACTGCATATAATGAACAACCTCTGATAAAATGCGACACACTTTCAAGCATACAAGGCCAGTAAAAATGCCTCTGAAGATTTGCCACTGCTTTACTGACACCGAAATGTCCAGCAATAAGAGAAGTGTGTGCTTCCCTTGTGAAATTTACTCTCTCTCCTTGTGGAACACAAAGTTTTCCCAAATGATAGAATATATTATCATGTATGTGGTAGTCTAATTCCTCAACTTGGTGGCCTTGACTCAAGTTTTAATATACCTCTTGAGAGTCAACATCATATGCGTATTGTTCAACAAAAATTTCAAGCAAAACAGAATAATTCTTGAGTAAAATGGCTACATTAACAACCGGTCTAGAAAGCATATCAACAACTATGCTATAAATACCTTTATTGTACCTGATTACCAAGTGGAATTGCTGTAAGAATCCCATCCAATGAAAGTCCCTTGATCGTTGCAATTTTGTTTGAGATTGCAAATATTGCAAAGGTTGATGATTGGTGAGGATAATGGTTTCTTTTCCCATTAAGTAATGCTTCCATTTCTTCACACTTTGCACCAATGCGTAAAGATCTTTATCATATGTAGGATATTTAATAGCAACACCATTAAAAATCTCAGAATGAAATGAAATGGGCTTACCATGCTGTAAAAGAACTCCACCCATGGCATAGTCACTTGCATCTGTTTGTATTTCAAATGGTTGTTTCAAATCCGACAATGCTAAAATTGGGGCTGAACTGATCTTTTGTTTTAAAGCATCAAATGCTTTTTGATGTTTGCCTCCCCACTAGAAGACAACCTTCATGCTTGTCAAAGCATGTAGTGGAGCTGCTATGGAAGAGAAATTGTCAATGAACTTCCTCCAGTACTGTGCTGGTCCCAAAAAATCCTTACTTCTGTGACTGATTTGGGTATTGGCCAATTCACAATTACCGAAACTTTAGATGGGTCAATCTTTAGCTCACCTCCTCTAACTATGTGGCCCAAATATATTAAGGAATTTTTCTCAAATTCACATTTAGACATCTTCAGAAATAATTGTTCTTTTTTCAAGACATCCAACACTTTCCTCACATGCTTGACATGCTCTTCTCTTGATTTGTTGAATATCAAAATATCATCTAAATAGAAAATTACAAATTCATCAAGAAAGGATCTTAAAACATCATTCATAACTCTCATGAATGTAGTTGGAGCGTTGCAAAGATCGAAAGGCATAACCAGCCACTCAAACAATCCTTGTTTGGTTTTAAAAGCAGCCTTCCAAGTATCCCCCTCATTTATTCTAACTTGATGATATCCACTTCTCAAGTTTAATTTAGTGAAATATTTTGCATTCTTCAACTGATCTAGCAAATCAACTATTATGGGCAGTGGGTATCGATTCTTTATGGTAATTTTATTCAAAGCTCGATAATTTACACACATGCACCAGGTTCCATCTTTCTTGGGTACCAAAACAATTGGTGAACCACATGGCGAAGTATAGGGATGAATTACACCTTTATCTAACAATTCCTCGACTTGTTTCTTGATTTCTAAACTTTCTAGAATTAACATTCGATACATACTGATATTTGGGAGTGGACAGTCTTATTGTAGCTGAATTTCATGCTGAATTCCCCTTTTTGGTGGCAATCCCTTTGGTTCTTGAAACACATCTCCATATTGATTGACCACATCAACCAATTCATCTTTCAGCTTCACATAGCAACCTGCAAAGGGTTCATGCTCCGTGTCATTCTTCTATTTGATCATAAGGAGCACGACATTCTTGCTAGAATTGACTAGTCGCTTCATTTGCCTTGCGCTTACTAAATATTGATTAAGCTTTCTATGATGGGCTCTCACAATATACTCCAGTCCATTTTTTAACAAATGATATTTCTTCTCAAATCTATGGAAAATGACTTTCCAGTCATATAGATACGGGCTTCCCTACATAATTCCAGAAATATCCAGCGGAACTACATCTAATTTGACTTCATCAATGAAATTGGTAGTAATTGCAAACCTGAAAACACATTTCCTTGTGACCTGAAGATTTGCATCCTTTCTTATCCAACCCAACTTATATGGTTTATGATGAGGCACAGTTTCCAGATTCAATTCCTTGACCAAGTGTGTAGAAATTAAATTTGCCTGGGATCCATTGTCAAACAACATATCGATCTTGGTGTGTTTGGAAATAACTATGATATGGAACGACTCAATTATGTTTTCTTCATTTGAAGCGTTGTTGGAGTTATTTGTTGTGCTAGTGCTTGCGACGTCTTCCTCTTTGCTTGCTTTTTTCCACGGCTTTTCCTTTAGTGACTGTAGCTGCAATGTTTGTTTCATCACCTGAGTCGGAACCTAAGTCTTGTTGTACAACAACGTTTGTCTTTTGTTTCCCTTTATTGTTAAATTTATTTGGTCTTAATTCAATATGAAGCTTCCAACAATGCACTTCATCATTGCCCTCTTTAGAAAAATTCTTGCACACGGGTTTATGCCCTTCTTTCTTAACAGAAGCATTTTTCTTTTGCTTTCCTTTAGATTTATTTCTTCTTTCACCACTCTGGAATGCCTTCTTCTTACCTTCGTCTTGTATATTTTTCCCTTTTGCTTCGAGGTGTGTAGCTTGAACACAGTCCTCATCAAGATTCGTGGGATTAAATATAAGAATGGTGTGTCGAAGATAGTTATGCAAACCTCCTATGTATTTCAACAAATTATCTTGTGACTGCAAATCTACTCTTAGCATAAGAGCTATTCTCCTAAACTCTTGAGTATACTCTTGCACATTTTGACCTTTTAGCTGTCTGAAATTTTGCTAATTCATGATAGATTTTTGCATATGAGCTAAAGGGTAGAATTGACTTTTTATAACAGCTATGAAATCAGACCAAGTAATAGAGATCTTACCATGTTTTTTTATCTCGTCTTGAGTCCTTGCTTCCCATCAAATGAGTGTTTCACCCTCCATTCTCAATGAATCTAACTAAATTTTGATATCATCCTCTTGAAGGTTCTGAATTCTACAATACACTTCCAACTGACGAATCCAATTATCAAGCTTCTTTTCATTCACTTGACCATGATTATACATGGGCAACTCGAATTTAACATCAAGTTTTAAAAATGGTGATTTACTAGTTCCTTTTGAAGAATGATGATGAGTATAAGGGTTTTATTAGTGGAATAATGTGAAGATGTTTGTGAAGAAGAAGATGAAGAAGATGGTGGAGAGGGTGGAAGTTTGTCTCCATTCCCATTACCTCGTTTTCCATTACCTCCTCCTGAAGAGCCTTCTCATTTGGGAGGTTTGGAACTTTCTCCTTGCAACTTGCTATTCCTCTCTTCATAGAGGACCTTCACCATCTCTTTCATATCAAAGAAAGCCTTTCTGAAGGTTTTCTCATCTTCTGTCATGTTTGTAGGTTCTGCTTCATGAGACATGATCTCTGGAGTCTCAACTGCAACTTGAGGATGTACTAGTGTAGAATACTTTGGCAACCTTGCTCTTCTTCCACTTGAGCCAACTACAGGGCTTTTAACCAACTTCACTTCTCCTCTTTTGAGTTTTAACTTTGTTATCATGACACAAAACTAGCAAACAATACTCCTTCTTTGTGCAAGAAAATCTAGTAAGCAAAAACCAGTGCTCTGATATCAACTTGATCTGAAATGGAGCAGATTAGTAATGCTATGCTAATTCCCCATTCAGAATATAACCCAAGATGCTTATCATTTTCTTATCAAGTGCTTAAGGATTCACCATTTTTGCTTAATTAATTGATTTCGATGAGAGTTTCTTATGTAAATGTTATAAACAATTTAACATAAAACATATGCTAAACAACAACAAATAACATCAAAGAACATCAAAATACAACACACAACACAGAGATTTGATGAGGAGTTCACCCCTCCTGGGCTACGTGTCCTCGGTCTAGCTTCCAATTCTTGGCCTCTCTATTATGCTTAAAATTACAACAAAAGTGTGTTTAGAATGCTCAAATGCCTCTGAAACCTGTCTCAATGAGTTTAGAATGGCCAAAACTGCTAGAATTTACTCTTTTTGCACCTAATTTGGATAAGAACTAAAGAAGTTATGACCTCTCCCAGTTCTCCCATATTTTTCTCAACAAATTCCCCTTTTCTGGCCACTAACCATCAAATTCGACCTGAAATCTGCTAACTCGGCGAAAATTTCGCCACGCAGCGGGCCATAATCTGTTGGCTGAATCGCAAATCGCAATTAGTGAAGTTTGGCGGGCTTAATATCTGTAAACATAGCAGGCGATGTGCAATTGCGATGTCGGTGGACCCAATGAGGGTATTAGCTAGAGCCTATAATCCAATCGCATCCGGGATCCCTTTCGCATTTCGCAATTGGCGGATAACCTGTTGGGGGTCTTTGTTTTTCCCGTGAGTTGCGATTGTGATTTACAATCCATCGCATTGCAACCCCAACCGATCCATCACATCGCAGCTTTGGGCCGGTTACTGAAAATGTCCTCCCCTCGCCGATCTGCGATTGCAATGTATTGCATTGCATTCCTTCTATGCGCGGGGCCGATTCGGTAACACCTTTCCACTTGTATTTTGAGATTTGCGATATGCAGGGTTCAATGGTGGCCTGCCACTTGGCGCCTCCTAATTTGCTGAAGGGCTTTGCCATGTCATCCAATCTTGTAATGTAAGCAAGTCAAATCTAGACTTCGACTTGCTCTAACTTCTGCATACAAGCTTAGATTTTAGTGTCGTTCGCATCGTTGGAATCAAAATGACGAGCTCTTCGATCTGAATCTAAGTTTAAGAAAATTCTGATACATTGATTTTTGAGCATAATTTTGAGCACCTGATCACTTATTCAAGTTCCAATTCTGAGTGACAACCATACCAGTCTTTTAACTTCTTTAAGGCTTCATACAAATCATAAATGTGAACAATATTGTAGCTTACCTCTTTAATTACTGTGATAGAAATAAAGGTATATGGTTTATTGTCTTTGTTCTACCAAATGGCACGCTTCTTAGCTCGCATAGGCTTTGTAAATCCACTAGGCTTCTATTTCACTTGTCCTTCAACTTGTTATTCAGTGTCTCCTTCATGAATCCTATCCCATAAATTATGAAAAAGGAACACAATTTTTTTATTATCTTTTCGAACCATCATGTGTGGTTTACTTTGTTAGTCAACAACACGCCAATGATGGAGATGAGAGAATGCATCTTCAAATAGAGATATGAGATGAAGTATGGATAAGTAGAAAACACTGCAATGACAATACTATCCACCTATTACACCAAATTCAACACTAAGATGCCCTATATATTAATAGCTTCAACTCATAATTTGTGTCCTTGAAAACGGTCTAAAAATCGTATACTTTTGCTTAGACATTACCTCATTGTTTGAGGTTAATTCATGCAAATGGATAATTTGAAGCATTCACCTTATACATCAAGCAACAATGTTTTTTGGTTCATTGATTTGGGAGTAAGGAAAATATATATCCCCATGGTATGGCACTGAGCCAAAATATTGTGACCAAGAGCCTGTTACCTTCTTGGTATCCTACAACTCCATTGTAAGACATTAGTAATGTATGTATGTTTGTTGAGGAATTAGTGAAGAATGATATGATGCCAATGGATTATATATGCCATGGATGCAAAAAGCTTAATTGAGATCTAGTTGTGCTTTCATCCATTTTATTTTTAAAATTGCAACCTTCATTGATTTTTCATTAATCCAAGCACTAGTTATATAATGATTTCATGACCTTTGGTTTTGACTTCCAAAGTCTGATGCGTCTTCTTATTCTAACTCTTTGAATATCTCTTATTACATATTTACGAAAACTTTGCAATTCACCAAAATCGTAAGATTAAGTATCTAAAAAAAATGACAATATTATATAAGATAAAGTTAAAAAATGCTTAAATTTAAGGAGATAAAACTAATAAATTATAAATTATAGTTATAACTAAAATAAAACAGATTAAAAATATTTACAAAACTAAATTAAAATAAATCTATGACATTATTTATTAGAGATGGTTCAAGTGTTGAAGACTTATCTTGTTGATATAATTTAATTTAGTTTGAATTCTAATTAATTTTTTTCATAGAATTTGTTGTGCCAAGAGGCATTCTTGTAGTGGTGTAATTTTTTTTCCAGAAAGGAAAAAGGTGTACAATCATACATATAAGCCCTAAAATGAAACAGGGGTGAGCTTAAATTTGCCACAACAATGTTCAAACAACAAAGGACAAAGAATGACGAGGTTTACTAGACCCGAGTACAAAATAGACAAACTTTCGATTGAAGTATAGAGGAGATTTTCATGCAAAATATGAAAGCCGAAGGAATCTCTCGTAAATCTAAAAGAGAACGAAACTAAAAAAACAAGGGAGGCTGCGAAGCAGCAAGTCCCTGCCACTGATTGAAGAACCCCGCCTGACCCAAGAAACAAATGAACGGGCTGGCTGATTAACCGAGGGCTGTAGAGGAAGAAAGTTCCCTGATTGATTTGACTATCCACCAGTTCCAACTCAGCTTGGGAGCTTGGGCAAGTAGCTGTAAGATACTAGGCTACCTGAGCTGCTGCATGTTTTACTGGTTGCCACAAATTATGTGTAAAATCATGTCTCAATTATTGTATACATGTCTTGCAGTCACCTATGACAATAGGATCTGCATCGCTTTATCTACAGCTGCTTTCCGTCGCTGTTTTGGCTGTTGTGGACGGCGTTGCAGCAGCCGGTTGAGACGGGGGCTGCGGGTAGAGCAGGACGGAGCAGAGGCAGGCGGGATCGAATTTGTGGACGGCGTTGCAACATGTCAAAGAAGCATGGCTATTTGGCCCCTGAATATGCTCTCTACGGTCAGCTCACAGATAAGAGCGATGTATATAGCTTTGGGGTAGTTCACCTTTGGCTGTTTTGGCTGTTGTGGACGGCGTTGCAGCAGCCGGTTAAGACGGGGGCTGCGGGTAGAGCATGACGGAGCAGAGGCAGGCGGGATCGAATTTGTGGACGGCGTTGCAACATGTCAAAGAAGCATGGCTATTTGGCCCCTGAATATGCTCTCTACGGTCAGCTCACAGATAAGAGCGATGTATATAGCTTTGGGGTTTTGCTGCTGGAGATCATGAGCGGCAGAAAGGCGCTGGACACCAGTGGGAAGCCGGTCTCCCATTATCTCATCACGGATTGGGCATGGTCGCTGGTAAAAAGTGGCAGGACCAGTGAAATCATAGACGAGGAAATTCGGCAGAATGGGGCAACGAGCGTGATGGAGAGATTTGTTTTCGTGGCTATTTTGTGCTCGCATGTGATGGTGGCATTCAGACCTCGAATGGTGGAAGCCGTGAGGATGCTGGATGGAGTGGGCGAAATTCCTGAAATCCCAGATAGGCCTTTGCCGTTTATACTGCACAGTCGATCTGATACAGAGTAAAATGGAACGGAAATTCATTGCAACGGAGGAGATCGATCAGGAAGAATTATAAGACAGAGCAGAAAACGCGAGACTGTTTCCCCATACACGCATATTCGTGTGACGCAGATTCTACCACGGGCCAGAGGAAGAGCTTATACAGCGCGTGGTTTCATAAGAATCTTTTGCTTAGAAACAAAGTAAAAATCATTTGATCTTTCTGCATTGTTTGCATTGTAATTCTTTATTTATTTTAACCAGGTAAAAAGCAGATGTGGTATTTGTATTTTTATATTTTAAGCTGACAAATTTATAAATGAAAATATATCTCGTTACTTATTAACTATGTGCATAGTTTTAGTTATTGTCGTTTAATAGTTTTGCATCATGTCATTCCTTCGAAGCTAAAACCCCATTACCCATATAATATAATATTTATATTTAATTATTATATTTAAAGATGCTTTTAGTGTTAATTTTAAATTATAATACTAATGTTAATATTAGTAATTTTAATAATATTATTAAAAATATGATAATAAATATGACATTGATGTATATGAAAATTCCTCATATATTAAATAAAGAAAACGCAACAGTAATGGATGAGATTTATATTAATTCTAAATAAAGAAATGTATGAGATTTATATCAATTCTAAGCAAAATTCGCTGATTTAGTTCGAAGGACTTCAGCCCGG
The DNA here is from genome assembly GCA_000404065.3 of Pinus taeda. NCBI lineage: Eukaryota > Viridiplantae > Streptophyta > Pinopsida > Pinales > Pinaceae > Pinus > Pinus taeda. The sequence goes on from APFE031591859.1 coordinate 91,807, forward strand.
TGCTTAAGAACAAAAAGTTAGCATAAAGAAGAATCGTTTCTGTGAAATGTTGAATGTCCAGCGTGTATTTGATTAAACATTATATGCCACACATGATTCTGTGTATTTTTCATATTTCAAAAAACTAAACACGTTTCGATAGGTGCCGGGATCATCATCCTCGCAACCAGAGATACCAAATGATTTGATAAAACTCAACGCGTTTCGATAGCTGCTGCTGGGATCATAATCCTCGCAACCACAGATATCGAATGGTTTGATTATATAATTGGAGTAGACGTTACATAAAATATTATGTACAACTTGGCTTTTTCGTTTTACACTCACCTCAACAAAATAGTATCAAAACGTCAACAAAAACCGTATTAAAAATTAATTATCGATTAATGTTATGATGTGCATGAGCGAAACGTGGCGGACGAAACCAGGAATAGCTGTTTAGCAGTCGGGCACGCGCAGGTAATGCTATTCGAAAACAACTTGACGGTTACAGCAGGCCTGATCTCGGAGGAATTGGTTGCAGCTACTGTTCGGGCATATTACCATCCGCCTGCTATCCCGTCCCTAGTTTTCATTTCTGGGTTTTGAAACAGTGGCGGAGGAAACCAGGAAACCCTTGCAGATATTGAGTACTGTGGAGCAGGAGATGCACTTCTTTCACTGGCCTTTGAGCACATTGCAGTCTCCACAACCAGAACTGTTCTAGAGATTGCAAACTTTTTAAGCGTGCCTGTCTCTTTTGACAACCAGGTAATTCATTTCGCCTTGTCGCATTTGATGGCTTTGGATACAATGGGAATGGTAATGTTTCTGGGCAGAACGGCTTCGTGCTTGAGGTCACAGTCTAGCAGTCTAGCTCGCAGGACGTTTTTTGCAAAACTAGCATTGAAAGAACCTGCAAATGTATGAAAACTCTGGTTCTATTATACTGCATCTTTACATCTTCGGCCGGAAACTCTCGTCGTCCAATTACAGTAAAATCATCTCCATCATCAAATATACCGCTATTTTCGTACATAAACCCTAAGCCAAGTAAGGGTTTCGCAGGTCTGATCCATGTTTAATGGCGGTTGCAGGATGAGGAAATCCGAGAGTAAAAGAGCACCTGCTACGAAGATATTGAGGCTCTGGAAAGAGGGTTATCCGAGCCTTTTCTGAAACAAAGACAAGGTAGATTTAATGGGTTTCCCAGGACTAGTCAGACGGCTCTTCTGGGAGAACAGGTCCCTCCTGATATAGAGAGTTTGGACTATGAGTAAGAACTCATTTTATTTTTCTCTGAACTTGATCTGGATTGCACTTTTTCGCTTTTGTGTAACTCAGAATTTTGCCTTGTGTATAACTTTGCAGAATTATTGAAAACGATCTGTTCAAGCAAGAGTGGAGGCCCAGAACAATTGTAGAACTGTTTCAATACATATTTTTAAAATGGGCATTGGCATTTCTGATTGGCTTGTTCGTTGGCATCATTGCAGCCTTTGTGGACCTGGTAACAGAAAACATTGCAGGGTTGAAGCTTCGTATTTCCTCTAAATTGATATCACAGAATAGGTACTGACCAGAATCTTAATTCCTACATTTATATGCGCCAGGCCTTTGTTTTACTTTACACTCACATAACTATCTACAGTTCTACTTTACTTTACATTCACATGCCCATATAGTTTGGTTTGACATTGGAGAATGAATATGCATATTCTACCAGACTGCTAAAATTTTATGAAAATAGTTTTTATCTTACTTTTTCATTTGCCGCAGGAAGAACAGGCCAATCATCACATTTACCGCTTTCTGCAAGAACTTTCTCAGCGCTCTGTTCAGGTAATAATTCATGAACTTAATCCTCCTTTTATTCTGCAAAAAGGCCATTGCTTTTGTAATTAGTTTAGTCTATTCTTGTGCAAACTCAGTATAGTCATCTAAATTTTCTCTCTGTATTAAAAAAAAAAAACAAAAACCTTACCTTACACATCCTCAAATGCCCATGACATCCTCTAAATTTATAAGGTGCTTGTATTTATGACAGCGGTGCTAGAGTACCTGAATCCGTTGCCGCCGCTTCATATAGATTGGCAGTAGATTCTGCTAATCGTGCTTTGGCCATTGAAGCTGATTCCAGAATGACAGACGGTACGGCAGATGATAATTCCCTTTTGCCGCTGGAAAACATGAAGTCCCAGGAATTGTAAGTATTACGACGATTAAGCCTGATTTAGCTATTGTGCTACTGTTGATTGATTTAACTATCCGCTGGTATTTACCAATTATACATGTACTTATTTTTGAAGAAATTTAACCTAAAAACCCAGCTATTAATTACCAATTATACATACAGTTATGAATCTCTGCATGTTGCAGGATAATATAGGTGAATAATATACCTGAAATGTTTGAAGGTCGAGCAATGCAGTCGCTGCGGCCTATACTGTGGTTCGTCTTAAGGGGGAGGATAACCAAGGAAGACCTACCAGGAGTTTCAGGATCTCTGGAATATTGGAATATATGGCAGTGGAACTTGAACAAGGCGGTGCCAAGAAAATAACTCTTGGCAGACACGTAGAACTTCATGAAGAACAGCTGCCAACAGCTGCGATGACACGGCAGGGCTGCCATACTTATGTTAAACCATAAGTACATAAGTTTTGGTTAACATTAAATGTTACGGGTTTAATGTTAATGCAAACATAGCATTAGTTCATAGCATTAGTTCATGAGTTCATGAAACGAAACTGTCAAATGTTCACTTGTCCTAACTTTTGAGCCCTTATAACTGCCCGTATGCCTCGTTTTGAGGCCAAATAAGATGGAAAACCCGCTCATTGGTCAAAGGAATAAGAAAATATAAAATACCGTGTTGGTTTTTGTGTCATATCAGCTAACTTTGTTTTAAGTTACATAATGTTGATGGGTTATCGTGCCAGACTAATGCTAGCCTTGCCGATCGATTACTATAGTCCCTGCCAGCCCGGAGGGCAGGGACTAAAAAGACAAAGTAAATATTATAAAGAAAAAGTTTGTAACTAGTGGCATGAAGGGAAATTAAATCTTCTCATGTTTGTAATTTGCTTGCCCTGTCGCCTTTCATAATGGACGATTCCTTTCTTCGCCAAGACGCCTTTCTTAGAGAGGGCATCTTCCTGAATGTTATATTCCCTGAAATTATGCTACTACAAGGAAAATACTTTCTAGTGCATTTGCATATGATGTTTGAATTAATTTGTTATATCATCAAATTTCACATCTCGTCTGTTATCATTGGACTAGGATAGGTTGCGTTGTGTCAACCCTCAACCCAGTGTAACTATTTCAAACCAACTTTTAACTGGAAGTTAGCCCTTCCAATCTGAGAGGTCTCTCCCAATATACTTAAAAATTTGGCTATGATAAGCTCAAAAATTCAGATGGCTAACTCTGGTTTTCTATGTGATTTTGCAGATGAAAGAGTGTGAGGATAGCCACCATTGGGCATTGAGTCAATTTAAAAGAAAATAAATTAAAAACAACACTGTTTTGCGGAAGCTGAGGCATTTTTTGGTTTACTAATGTGAATATGGACATTTACAGTAATCACAACAAATTGAAGGAAGTTGGAGCAATATAACATTGAATTCCAAGTAATCAAATAAGCCATGAAGACAGATAACAACATAGGAGCATGATAGGATGGAACTGAAACCAAAAATGAATCTCAGGTTAAAACAAAGTATTGTTGCAATTTGTATTTTTATTAACTGAAAAGTATACAAAAATGGCATTCTCACATCACCGATCTCCCCCTTTTCAAAGTCAAGAAACCACACATATATAGAGCGATACCTCCTTTAAAAAATTTGCCAGCTGGGCTAGATTTGATCAACAGCTAAGAGATCTAATCCTATTTGGCTAATAAAAATTGAGCCTTCATAGGGATTTTCTATTTTAACAAAGTTTGAACACAAATAGGAGTCACCTAAACATAACCTATCTAGATTATGAGAAAATTCTTCGGCGTAAATCACATGATCTTACATTTATCGACGTGTTTCAAACCAACTAGTGTGATTCATCGTCACGACAAGTTGAAGAATCAGACCTAGGCTGCAAGTTAAATAGTTAGAGCAGGACCTTCAACGACTATATTTGACCACGCAATGGCTAAATTGACCCACTAACGACTATTCTTGAGTTGGAAACGTCTAGCAGGATAGGAACACCTTAATTAAAAATTAAAATAGGTTAAAGTTAAATTCATATTTAGTTAAATTAACCAATTCAAATTTGTTTTAATTTTAGATTTTAAGAAAATCCTTGTTAGGATTGTTATAAGAAAATTTTATTTATTAATTTTTTAAGTTTAATAGGAAAGAATTTATAATTTATTTTATTTAATAGTTTATTCAATTAATTAATTTGTTAAAAAATAAAAATAAATAAATAATAACTAAATAAATAAAAATAAAATAAAATAGAATAAAAACATTAAAAATTAAAATTAAAATTAAAAAATAATAATAAATAAATAAACAAATAAAAAAATAAAAATAAAAAAAAAATAAAAAATAAAAATAAAAATAAATAAATTAAAATAAAATAAAGATAAAATTTTATTGTTAGAATCGTTATTTTCAAGTTTAATATAATGAGAATCTATATTTCAAAAAAAAAAAAAAAACTATTTGAAAATATATAAACAAACCCTCAAAGGGGAACATAGAACTATGATAAAAAAGGTAAGGTTAAAGGATAACAAGGGGAACCTAAAACAAGCAATAAAAAACGGGAGGGGCGGAATGGAAGAACATGACTAGGAGCCAAGGGCTGGGACGCAGCAGCTACTGATCTTCCAGCCGTCCTCTCGATTAAGATTGCTCGGCCTTTTTCAATTTCAAGGGCTTCTCTAAAATTTCGGTGATGGAATTGAGAAACCCTAGCAATGACACTCGCCTCTTCAATACAAACATGATGATTGGTTTTCTCCGCATGCTCTACAAGTGCGGAAGACTTGGTTCTCCTATGCTTAAGGTCAGCTACATGCTCACTAATCCTCTGATTAATAGAGAGCCCAGTTTCACCAATATAGGGGGTCCCATAGGAGCAAGGAATAATATAGACCCCCTTCGTGTCCTTGGGGTCGATAGGATCCTTTACTGATCGGAGGGAATTACGAATGGTGTTAAGGGGTCTAAAGGTTGAGGGACCACTGATAAGAAGGACCACTGATAAGCGAGGATTCTATTCTTAAGGACCACTGATAAGCGAGGATTCTATTCTTAAGGACCACTGATACGCGAGGATTCTATTCTTAGGAAACATAATGTTCCCTCGACCTTTAGACCCCTTAACACCATTCGTAATTCCCTTCGATCAGTAAAGGATCCTATCGACCCCAAGGACACGAAGGGGTTCTATACTATTCCTTACTCCTACAGGACCCCCTAAATTGGTGAAACTGGGCGCTCTATTAATCAGAGGATTAGTGAGGACGCAGCTGACCTTAAGCATAGGAGAACCAAGTCTTCCGCACTTGCAGAGCATGCAGAGAAAACCAATCATCATGTTTGTATTGAAGAGGCCAGTGTCATTGCTAGGGTTTCTCAATTCCATCATCAAAAATTTCGGGAAGCCCTTGAAATTGAAAAAAGGCCGAGCAATCTTAATAGAGAGGACGACTGGAAGATCAGTCGCTGCTCGGTCCCAGGCCTTGCTTCCTAGTCGTGTTCTTCCATTCCGCCCCTCCCATTTTTTATTGCTTGTTTTTAGGTTCCCCTTGTTATCCTTTAACCTTACCTTTTTTTATCATAGTTCTCTGTTCCCCTTTGAGGGTTTGTTTATATATTTTCGAATAGTTTTTTTTTTTGAAATATAGATTCTCATTACATTAAACTTGAAAATAACGATTCTAACAATAATATTTTATCTCTATTTTATTTTAATTTTATTTGTTTATATTTATTATTATTTATTTATTATTATAATTTAAATTTATTTATTTATTTTATTTTTATTTTAATTTTAATTTATTCTATTTTATATTTTATTTATTTATTTTTAAGTTATCTTTTAAATAAATAAATAAATAAATAAAATTTTCTTATAATAATCCTAACAACAGGATTTTCTTAAACACTAAAATTAAAACAATTGGTTCATTTAACTGAATCTGAATTTAACTTTAACCTATTTTAATTTTTAATTAAGGTGTTCCTATCTTGCTAGCCATTTCCAAGTCAAGAATAGCCATTAGTGGGTTAATTTAGCCATTGCCTGGTCAAATATAGCCGTTGAAGGTCCTGCTCTAACTATTTAACTTGCAGCCTAGATCTGATTCTTCAACTTGTCCTGACGATGAACCACACTGGTTGGTTCGAAATGCGTTGACAAATGTAAGATCATGTGATTTACGCCAAAGAATTTTCTCATAATCTTGATATGGATCACAGAAGCCTCAACTCAACAATAACCTATCTAACTATTGCAATATTTTAGGAAAACTGCTAGAAGTGTTGGCACCGTATTTGTGGAAATTCAGAGCATTTGGCCTTTCGAATCCCATTGTGTTGTTTGCTGATTAAAATATGTTGAAAGTGTCTCGTTGTCCCACCTTTCACTGCATTTTGTTTGATCACTGTGCTGCTAGATATACGCTGAAAAATACCCTCGCTGTCCCACTAAGCGGAAGTGAAATGGATCTTTTGATGTTCGTTGATTTGGGTCATTGTTCCGGGCATATTGAATCTGGGTCTTTGATCCGGGCCTGTTGTTATCGCAATCGCAATACAGGAAGGGGCCTTTTTACCATGTTTCATATTGTTTTTTGATTGTCCGGATGCGAAACTTAAATAAAGCATGATATACATAGAATATTGCATATGGAACCAAGACTTGCATATCGCCATCGGAAAGCGAAAAGGGGATTTAACACTGATTTTGTGGCAATTTCCCAATATGTCGGACCTGAAATTTATCAAAAAAATAATACATAGCCTTTCGGGTCCATCACAATCACAAGTTGGAAGGGAGTTCAACGGAGAAGGGAGTTATGTTTTGTGTGATCCCCGATTGCGATATCACAATCGGTGGGGAGGAATTATCATGATCAACGGGAAGGACTTTATCGCGATCAGCATGGAGGATCTTATTGCGATCGATGGGAAGCTCTTTATCGCAATCGGCAAGTGGAGAAGTGACTTATGATATCGCAATCGGTAAGCAGAGAAGGGACTTATGATATCGCAATCGATAGGCGGAACTTGTGATATCGGTGGAGGAGTGGTGACGTACTTATGCGATATTGCAATCGACAAGGAGGACTTGCGATATCGATAGAGGAGAGACTTTGTGATATGTGATATTGCAATTGCAAAAGGAAAAGGGAGACAGACAGATATTGTATCGCAAAAGGGAAGGGGCTGATAGCGATATGGTTTATGGGTCTCGACCCTTTAAAAAGGACTGCGACATGATTTCTTAGTGTTAAATGGGATGCTGCTAGAGTTGGAAATATTAATGCGGCTAGAGTTGGAAATGGGTTAATGTGACTAAATTTGGAAATGGGTTGGAATGGCTAGAGTTAAAAGATAAAGGATGAAATGGAATGGGTTTTAGAGAATATGGGAATTTTTCCAAAACAATTTAAACCAGACCTGTTCTTCCTCCTTTAATCTCAAAATGCAAAGCACAGCAACCTCTTTAAGAAAATAAGCAGATAGATGCAAAGAGAAGTGGTGAAAAACCTTATCTAAAATGATTAATCAAACTAAAAATTATTTCTAGGAGTTATCATGGATAACAATGGCTCCAATGGGGATGTTGCGCCCCTGTGGTGCAGCAAATAACCAACATACCAGTCGCTTGATCATTGGGCTTATCCTAATTTGAAAACTGAAAATCACACTACAAACCAGCTGAAAACCGACTACTACTGCTGCAATATGATATCAAAGTGTTGTACAAACTAAAACTGACAACTACAAAATGTAGCCTAAAGCTGAAGGAAATGCTTGCCCAACAAGCTTATTTATGTAACAATAACCCTACTCTAATATATGAAAATCCACTTGTTTAATTAAAGCAATATGAAACCTCTAGTATAACCAGTCAAAGAGTTGATTCAATGCCTAGGCTCCTTGACTGTGTTTGAACAAAATTAGTAGTGGATCATCTATTGGCAACTCATAATAAAAATTGAATCCATCACTTGAGCTTATAAATGAAAGAAAATCCACCTTCATTGATGACTGGAATAGACTCACTAAATGATCTTGATAATCATGAAAAATCACCTTTTCTTGATAAGTAACACCATGAGGACTGAATTCATTCATAATTGATGGTCTTTGTTGTCCTATGCCTTCAATTCCAAAAACATTATAAGATAAAAAGGCAACAATAGATTTCTCTTCTCTTCCATGTAAATCAACAAAACCATCCATGCATCCTTGAACATCTTCAAACATGACATCCATATTGTGTGTATCAAAACTACTCTTTTTCTTATCAAACAAATTATATATAACCTTTGGTAATTTTTCTTGAGGAATGTCATCTTGAGTCTGAACACTAACAACTCCTTTTCAAACAACTTTATGCATTTCATCCATGTCATTTTGATGATCCTCAAATAGAATAGGTAAAACCTGTATATTCAGCTCTTCATGTAACTCAAGTTTACCTAAAGTGAACTTCCATGCACTATAACTAGGACAACATTATTAAGATTTTCAACGGAAAAAAGTTCTTGTCTAGGTAGACAAGTTTCTACACATGTTACCTCACTCCTTAGAATTTTCATGCATGTATTTTCAACAACCTGATCTTGAGGAGTTTCTTCTTAACATAAAATATCAGAAAAGGAATAGGCTGAAAAACAATTTGAATGATTTGGTTCATACCTCTAATTTCATATAGATTGACAAGGCTACAAATCCTTATAGATTTCATGTACTGTGACTTGACTGTCAAATTGTTGATCCATTCTATCTTCAACTACAGAAGAGACATTTGCTTGTTTGAAAACTTCTTGATCACCATGACAACTAGCTTTTAAAGAAAATTCATAAAGTTCCTCTAATATCTCATCATTGTCCATACATTCTACATCATCATTAATACTTTTGAGATATTGAATGAAACCTTTCCAAAAATTACAACAGTCTTGAAACAGTGGTGATGAAGGATGAGACTTCCCATAATGTCCAAAAAATATTCTATGAAAATCTTTAAGAGAACACAAGCTTCCTGATGGCAGCCCTTCATACAATACTCTAGCTTTGTCTTCAAGGGTAGCCATAAACATCTTCATGAGACAATCCTCAGGAAACTCAACCCTCAGTCTACATACATGTATATGGAATTTAACCAAATCTAGACCGGCATCATTTTTCTTTTCATCTTTAAATATGGGAAGATGGGTTGACCAATCAACGCAAGGCATAGGATTTGGAAAACCATAGATATGAGATCGATCCATTGGAGCATACCTAACATTTCTTCTTACAATAGAACTCATCTTGGAACTTCTTCAAGCTATTGATCTGTTAGTAGTGGAGTCACCATGAAGCTTCGATCTTCATAATCTTTTGAAATTGGAGTCGCTAGGGTAATATCACAACCTTCAGAAAAATATGATTTCGTTTTACCCTCGGGAATCAGAATGAAGAGACTCAAGGAAAAACTCGGGAAAAGGAGCTTTTCGGCTCTCGGTAGACGCACTAAAATGTTATCATTGGATTGGAACAGGTTGGGCTGTGTCAACCCTCAACCCAGTGTAACTATTTCAAACCAAGTTTTAACTAGAAGTTAGCCCTTCCAATCTGAGAGGGCTCTTTCAATATACTTAAAAATTTGGCTATGATAAGCTCAAAAATTCAGATGGCCAACTCTGGTTTTCTATGTGATTTTGCAGATGAAAGAGTGTGAGGACAACCACCATTCGACATGGAGTCAGTTAAAGAAAATCAATTACAAAAAACATTATTTTGTGGAAGCTAAGGCATTTTTTGGTTTATTAATGTGAATATGGACATTTACAGTAATCACAATAAATTTAAGGAAGTTGGAGTAATATAACATTGAATTCCAAGTAATCAAATAAGCCATGAAAACTGATAACAACATAGGAGCATGATAGGATGGAACTGAAACCAAAAATGAATCTCAGGTTAAAACAAAGTATTGCTGCAAACTGAATCTTTATTAACTGAAAAGTATACAAAAGTGGTGTTCTCACATCATCGATCTCCCCCTTTTCAAAGTCAAGAAACCACACATATATAGAGTGAGATGTCCTTTACAAAATCTGCAACTTGGGCTAGATTCGATCAACAACTAAGAGATCTAATCCTATTTGACTAATAAAAATTGAGCCTTCATAGGGATTTTCTATTTTAACAGAGTTTGAAGACAAACAAGAGTCACCTAAACAAAACCTATCTAACTGTTGCAATAATTTAGGAAAAATGTTTGAAGTGTTGGCACTGTATTTGAAGAAATTAAGAACATTTGTACTTTTGAATCCCGGTGTGTTGTTTGTTGATTAAAACGTGTTGAAAGTGTCTCTTTGTCCTACGTTTCTGGTTGTCTCACCGTGTCTCTCTGTCCCACTTTTTAATGCATTATGTTTGATGACTGTGCTGCTAGATATACGCTGAAAAATACCCTCATTGTGCCACTGAGCGGAAGCGAAATGGATGTTTTGATGTTTGTTGATTTGGGCCATTTTTCCGGGTTGATTCAATCTGGGTCGTTGATTCAAGCCTATTGTTATCGCAATCGCAATACAGGAGGGGGCCTTTTTACCATGTTTCATAGTGTTTTTCGATTGTACGGATACACAAAATATCGCATTTGGAACCAAGACTTTCATATCACCATCAGAAAGCGAAAAGGGGCTTTAACTCTAATTTTTATGGTGATTTCCCAGTATGTCGAACCTGAAATTTCTCAAAATCATATACATAACCTTTTGGGTCCATCGCAATCGCAAGTCGGAAGGGATTTCAATGGAGAGGGGAGTTATGTTTTGTGTGATCCCCGATTACAATATCACAATCGGTGGGGAGGAATTATCGCAAACAGTGGGAAGGTCTTTATTGTGATCAGCGGGGAGGATCTTATCGTGATCGACAGGAAGATGGAAATATAACGATCGGCGGGAAGATCTTTATCGCAATACACAAGCGGAGAAGGGACTTACGATATCACAATCGGTAAGCGGAGAAGGGACTTACGATATCACAACTGGTAGGAAGAACTTGCGATATCAACGGAGAAGCAGTGAAGGGACTTATGTGATATCGCAATTGACAGGGAGGACTTGTGATATCGGTAGAGGCGAGACTTTGTGATATGCGATATCGCAATCACAAAATGAAAAGGGAGACATGCGGATATTGTATCGCAAAAGGGAAGGGGCCGATAGCGATATGGTTTATGGGTCCCAACCCTTTATAAAGGACTATGGCATGATTTCTTAGTGTTAAATGGGATGTGGCTAGAGTTGGAAATGGGCTGGAAATGGCCACAGTTTAAAGACAAAGGATGAAATGGAATGGGTTTTAGAGAATATGGGAATTTCTCCAAAACAATTTAAACTGCATATGTTCTTCCTCCTTTAATCTCCAAATGCAAAGCACAATAACCTCTTTCAGAAAAGCAACAGATAGATGCAAATAGAAGTGGTGAAAAACCTTATCTAAAATGATTAATCAAATTAAAAATTATATATAGGAGTTATCATGGATAACATCGTCATTATAATATTTAATCATCCATATATTTAAATAGTGGTATAACATTTCACAATGACATTGGACAACACAATAGAATAAATTAAAATATATTTTATTATTATGAATAGGAGGCCCTATCATACAAAATGAGATAGTTATTCGTAACCCCTTGTCTTTCAATTGGGACACTATGTCCATTACATTAAACAAAATGTTTGATTTTCACGGACAATTATTCCAAAAAATACAATAGCTTTTATTGATATCCAAATATATCATCATTCTTCGTTTTAACCGATGTTAGTGCTCGAGCTACTTCCATGACT
>APFE031591860.1:0-45462 GCA_000404065.3 Pinus taeda
AAGTCATAATACATTATATTTAAACAATGGGTAAAATACAAAAAATAGACATCATGTGAAAGGATATTTAAAAAAAAACTTGTTATAAAAAAATTACTTGACCAGTAAGAGTATCTTTTAAATTTATATCTTACATCTTATGCGTCTTTTCTCTCTCTCACACACACATTAATTTAATATTAAGTTCACATTTATTCAAAGATTAAAATAATATAAACTAGTGGTTGGACAAAGATTCCTTTCCACATATTATAATAATTTGAATACTTTATCTCTATTAAACACACATGGGCAACAACATAATCTGAAGGATAAAACATAAGAATACATTTTTATTAACAAGAGATATACATTTATAGTACATGGTTTGACCGCTGGGTTTCACATCCCAAGCTCTCTTGGACTCCTTTTGTCTATTCGGCTTCCACACTAACCCATTAGGATTAGGTGTCCAACATTCCCCCCCTTAATTCGAAAGGTTATGTATGAGTCCAAGAAGAGAGCTATAATACAAAATGTGCAAAAATGCGTGGCAGCACTAGGCTGAATGTGCTCTCTGAAATGTTGGTATAAAGGGTGGTGGTTTAAGGATGACCACCAACACTGGAATGCTTAGTGCAATTCCCGGAACTCTTCCAAAACTAGCAAGAAGCTGAAGTCTTCTACTAGAGGAAGTGCTCCTATTGTTTTGAAGAGGGAAACCTTCAACCATGAAAGGGAGGTCTCACCCTGCATAAAATGGAGAACTTCAACCTGAAAAGGGAAGTCTCAACCGGTGATGGTTTAAGGATGACCAACAACTCTGGAATGCTTAATGCAATTCGTGAAACTCTTCCAAAACTGGTGAGAAGATGAAGTCTTTTGCTAGAGGAAGTGTTCTCAATGTTGTTCTTGGAATTCTTCTGAAACTGGCAAGAAGCTGAAGTCTTCTGCTAGAGGAAGTGTCCCAGATTACCAACTAAAGGCATGCTTAGGGGCATCTTTATTTCTGGCTACAACTCTGAAACTGGTGTGGTAGGTTGTGACTTTGAAGCTTCTAGATGACCATCATTCCCCCCCCCTCTGTCATATAACAAAGGTGGAGATGGAGAAATCAACTGCAAGACTGTTCAATTACCTGGAACAAGTATGACATGTGATGGAATATCTTTCTTGGTTGTTCGATGCCCAATTGCCAAGAAGCGAATCCCCAAGATGAATCTTTGTTCTTGCAGGACGTTTGTTTCTGAAGCATCTATGTGAAGAATGACTGGTTTTATGACAATGCTTACATGGATGAAGATCAAAACAGTGATCTTTCAAATGGCCAACTCAGTCACAGTATTGGCATTTCACAATCTGTTGTTGTTGTGGAAGAGGGGCCGAATTTGGAACAACTGGCTGTGAACTGTCATGAATGAATCCAACACTCTGAAACTAAATGGGCTTTGAGTAGTCTAGAATATGAAAGGACAAGTCCTTCTCATATCCGAGACCAATTCTGTGTTTGTTGTGGACAAGCTATTCCCAAGGTCTGATGATGTGATTGGGAAATGCAGACTGGGTTTTTGCATCTGCATGTACAACTGCTGCTTTATTGGGTACTAAATATAAATCAACTGTAACATTATTGACTTGCTTCTGATGGGTTGCAGTCTCAATATTCTTAACAGAAACATGTTCAGAATGACTCCTGTGTTTTAGTTCTTCTTGCTATAGCTGAGATTCGAGTTGCAAAAAATCAATTTTCTCTTGTGCATTTTGTAGACAGACTTGAATCTCTGTGAGAGAAACTTTGCTGATTTTTAGTATATCATGAGTGTTAGACAATATCAGAGTTTTAAGGTACTCTAATACTTCACTAATTTTGGCCATTTTTTCTTCAATGTCTGATTTACACCTTAAAAACTGATCAAAACTACTAATCAATGCAGAAAAGTAATACCCACTCACAATATACAACAATATCCTTTATAAATGTGCAACAAATGAATCAAGGAATCAATGCATATATATGTAGACATAAACTATAATGAGTTTTAAATACAATGCCACAATTGGGGCAACAACAACTGCAAACTTGCTTGGATCCTTCAATACTCCTTCACTTTCAAATAAGAAATGATGGTTATCAAAACTTCAACAATTATAACACCATGTCATGGACAGGACTTGAATGCTCATCTATAAATGCTTTGACTGGGGTACGAATCAATATTCCCGATCTTGCCACTTTCTTCAAAGAAAACAATAGTCCATTGTAAGAAACCTAACCAGAATAACTAAGAGAAAACCACAAAGAGTCTTGAGTTTGTATGGTTTGGTCCATTGTAGTATTTTAACAAATAGTTTGTGTATCAAATGCTGTAGGTGCACTCCTTGGTGTTGGCTCATGTAAATATATAATACGCTGGACAAATATTTGTGTAAGAACTTTAAAATATTAATTTAATATCAACTTTCGACCCAGCAAGCATAAATAATACTAACATCAAGTGTAGCAACCACAAACTTCTTTACTCTTCAGTGAAATACATGTTTAGAATTTACACAATGATGTTGTAGATAAAGGGGAGAGCTAGTACACAAACAAAATCTGATATATATATATGCATTGTCTTTGATGGCATTAACTCACGGTTCGCTTCAGCATTTGGTCACGTTGAAACGCCCAACCCTTGCTGTATATGCACTTATATATCAGCAATGCAACTTTCAGAGAATAGATGTTCCATTCTTCCACTTTATGCACTCTGCTACAACCATGTGAAGCTACAGGAATAGATTCAATTGAAGAGTCATAGGTATAGTCAATCAAATGACTGCATCCCTCTAGGAACTCATGTTTCTTCTACTTGAAAGGCACACACAGTCAGCAGAGAAGAAGAGTGGCTCTGTTTTGTGAAAACAGTGGTCTAATCTTCCTCAAAGAGCACCCAACAAACATAATAAAGGCAGTGGCTTAGTTCAGCAAAAGAACACAACTATCTCAGGGCCACTTTCGGACTCCAGAAAGGAAGCCCCCACAGTTTTTCCTTGAGTCCATATCAATTGACATTTAAACACTGAATTTTCATCTTACATCATGAAATGCCCATTTTAGTATATTATGCACCTAAAAATTCCAAAGAGAATTCTAAATCCTGAAAGTATTGACATTAACAAAGATGGTGTTAAAGGATAACCCAATGGAGTTATTTTAGATGGGCGAACAACACTGCACTAGCCATGGTCTCCTCTCATTTTTTGTTGCTAGAAAGAAACAAAAGACATGACGATTCGAATACGTCCATGACGAAACCCATGATGTTCAAGACTTGAAGAAAACCTGCGAGGGAAAACTCTACGACTTTTGCTCAAAAATAATGGTGCCCATTCATTTCTTTAATATCTATAGGAGTGGAAGCCATGACATTAGCGTCATGCTATAGGAGTGAGTCAAATATGTGAGAAGTTTCTCCTGGTTGTCGAGAATTCTGAGATGCTACTATATAGTGCTAAATACGTGATTAATTGCTAGAAGAGGCTTTGTTGGACTGCGGAGATAGATACCTAGAAAATATTCTCAAAATCTTGGGATTCAAATGCCAACCCTTCATCTTGCTATGTTTCCATGATTTTGTAGTTTTAGAAATGTGAAGCCTCATCCAAAATCAAACTCAGAGTGCATAAAATTGCAAGCAAGATATCATTGAATAGTCATAATAACTCCACCTCAATGGTTAAGAGTAGGTAATTCTTATCGCTCTATTGTTTTTTATGTTGGAGTCAATCTAGAAATAAGAAAATTCAACTTGAGTCGACTACTCAATGCACTTAATTTACTGTTGAACACACGTAGTAGTTGCAGTTGGGAACTTTGAACTGCTTCAAAGGGACACCTGCTAACTCACATGTATGCAACTCCATTCAACAAAGGTTACACTAAGTGACTGATTCATTCCATGTCGGATGTCACCAATCAACTTTCACAACCAATGCAATTAATATAGTTATATTCAACTCGGTAAAATATCTATTTAGATATCAATGTACACAGAGGACTGGATTACAGAGTCGGGTGGCATTACATAGAAAACACTAGGCACAAATAAACCATTTCAAATATGGGAGGCATTATTGTGCTCTGCAGAATAACATAGTGGATGGAAAAGAGATGATGGCAGCTGGGCAGGAGAATTTTGGTGTTGTCCGAGCAATAAAAGTCAGAGAGACGTTGAGTAGAGTAGCTGGCAAAGGAAAGCTAATGGAACGCTGACAGCGCTGTAGGAGCAGGTATTCGATGGGAATACCAAGCATTACCCATATTATCACTCAGAGAGCAGATTATTACGACTGAGCAGATTCAAAATCGCAGAGACATAATTAGATGAAACGGCCAAAGGTAGTGGAAGCAGAATATGTTATAGCAAATGTGCATGAATTTTGATTAGGCACAACAGAGAGATAATCCAAGGAATTGACAGAGTAAAAGCAACAAATTTCTGACTGTCAGTGAATTAATGGAGTGTTATGGACAGTGAACAGAAATGTCATAACTGATATGCACATAGAGGCCACAAAACAAATGGCTCAAAATGGAGCAGGACTAGCAATCGCCCGCTCTGATACCATGTTAAACACACATGGGCAGCAACATAATATGAAGGATAAAACATGAGAATACATTTTTATTAACAAGAGATATACATTTATAGTACATGGTTTGACCGTTGGGTTTCACATCCCAAGGTCTCTTGGACTCCTTTTGTCTATTCAGTTTCCACACTAACCCATTGAGGATTAGGTGTCCAACAATCTCTATATAGATAATTTTTGTCTTTAAAAAGAGAACATGTTTATAATTAATAATTAATATTTGAGTAATTAAATATATATCTATATATATATATATATATTTAATAAGAATTAGAAATTGTGCCAAGCTCATATAACCACTCTACAAACTAATTTGATAGTAAAAAAATTTGAACACGACGCCACTCCTATAAGTTTATATAATAAAACATGCAAACCAAACTACCTTGAGGGATTCACATGTTTTTGATTATTAAATTAATTTGTGTCCCTTAGTGGGATTACCGAGTAACTCCTTTAGTGGGACTACAGAGTAATGGGCAGAATGAGATGTTATCCTCTCAATTTGGTTTCAAATCCAAAGGAGGGACATCCTTGGCCCCTCGTGACAAGTCTGAAGGAAGTAGGCTCCCCCACTCAGGTGAAGTATATAATACATGATATTTAAATAAGGGTAAAATAAAAAAATCAGATGTCAAAATTTATATCTTGCATCTTATGCGCCTTTTCTCACACATGAAAAGGGTTGAATACATCAACCAGATGAAGAAGCAATCTATCCTATAGGCTATCTTTAGCATCATGGATGTTAAAATATTTTTCTTTCTTTTCTTTCTTTTATATATATATATATATATATATAATATATATATATATATATATATTAAGTTTACATTTATTCAAAAATTGAAATAATATAAAGTAGTGGTTGAACAAAGATTCATTTCTACATATTATAATAATTTCAATACTTTCTCTTTATATAGATAATTTCTTTCTTAGAAAAAAACATATATTTATAATTAACTACTTAATATTTCAATAATTAGATATTAGATTTGTTTTTAATAGGAATTGGAAATTGGGCCAAGCTCGTGTAATCACTCTACAAACCAATTTGATAGTTAAAAGGTTTGAACAAGACACCAATTCTATAATTTTATATAACAAAACATGCAAAACAAACTACCCCTAGGGGATTCACATGTTTTTAATTATTAAATTCATTTACGTTCCTTAATGAGACTAAGGAGTAGCTCGCAGAATGGGATGTTATTTTCTCCATTTGGTTTCAAATCTCAAGGAGGGACATCCTTGGCCCCTTGTGACAAGTCTCAAGGAAGTAGGCTCTCCCACCCAGGTGAAGTCTATAATACATGATATTTAAAAAAAACTTATTAAAAAAAAATTACTTGACAGGTAGGAACATCCGTTAAATTTATATCTTGCATCTTATGCGTCTTTTTTCTCTCTCTCTCACACACACACATATATGAGTCACAAGTTTGAATTGTAAACTCTCCACAATAACTTGTCATAAAAAGTTTACTTGAGAGATTAGAATGGTCATTAATTTTTTTTTAAGGCATTTGATGCATTTTTTGGCTCTCACACATATTTTTATGATGCATCTTAATAATTATATATATACAACTTGAGTGGCCCTAATGATTAAGAGCATGTGTTTTCTCCTAAGAGGGGGGTAGAGTATGTATGCTTACCTAAACTTAGGTGGGTGGGTCCCTTGTCCCAAAACAAAGGGGTCTCATACAGGTGTGGGTGGGTCCCTTGTCCCACAAACAAAGGGGTCTCATACAGGTGTGGATGGGTCCCTTATCCCACAAACAAGGAGGCTTGGTTGTGACCTTAAAAATGAATTATAATAATATATATATATATATATAGTATATATATAATATATATATAATATATATATATTAATATAATATATATATAATAAATTTAAATTATAAATAAAGAAGCTTATTAATTCATCATCTTTTATTTCTAAGAAATTTCATTATTTTCATATAATATATATATAAATTGAATTCATTTCCAAATTTTTATATCATTGTTATACAAATATTTTATTCAAAGCCATAGTTTATTTGTTATAAATTTTGAAGTTTTCCTATAATTTCAATTAAATTTACTTAAAATTTGGTAGAAATTTATTGAAATCACAAATTTGAATTGTGTATTCTCCACAATTCAAATGCTCCATCCCCTAAAATCCAAAATATATTTTAAATAACAAAAAAATAATAATTCTACTAAAATTTATTCCACCCTATTTTAATTAATAACTTCAAACTTATAATGTGTTTAAATCTAATTTAAACTCGCGCTCCTGAGACCTAGCTGCCCCCTGCTGCTAGTTCTGGCCGCCGGCCAGCCTCGGCTCTCTGGCTCTTTTTTGGAGGGCTCAACCTCTCATCTGCGCGCCTGACGAGCAGCTTTCTGAGCCTTTTGATCTTGGGTGCCTGCCTACGTGGCCTGCGACTGTTGCGGCCCATCGCACAGCCTTGCAATGCCCTCCTTATGGAGTCCAGCAGGGGCTCTGCCCCCCCCCCCCCCCCCCCCCAATACCGTCCCTCCGGAGGTCTCTGCGTTCAAAGCCATGATAGCTGCCAGCATAAAACGCCCTCCCTCAGCTAGCCAACAGAAATTCGTCAAGAAGCTTGACTCCATCCCCACGGTTGCCCTTCCTAAAGAAGAAATATGCAAAGCTACCATGAATCTAGCGGAGAAAGGGTTGATAAGCTAGTTTACAGGTCTCTAGCCTTCCCCCAAGTCGGTGGAGGACTAGACACAAAGAAACTGGTCTCCCTTGATCAAAGAAGGGGTTAAAAGCTACTTCGTGGGCAAAGGATCCTTTGTTTTCGTCTTCGAGAACTCGAATGACAGAAGCCTAATCTTTAGAAATGGCCCCTATTTTATGGGACAACAGGGGTTGTATCTAAATAAATGGTCCCCGGATTTTGACCCCTCTTAGGACATCCCCTCTGCAGTTCCTGTTTGGGTGCGACTTCCCCATCTGCCTCTGCATTGTTGGAACCAAATAACTTTTCAGATCATAGGCAATGCATTAGCAAAGTACATAGACCAAGCTGTAAGGAAAGATCAGTACTCATGCGCCCGAATCTGCGTACAAGTTGATCTTGAAGAGGGTTTGCTTGAAGCAATAAAGCTCTCGGTGGCCGGGTGGACCCACGTTCAGGAACTGGATTACGAACAACTCCCTTTCAAGTGCAGATATTGTCATGAACATGGTCACTTTGCAAAGAACTGCAAGAAAAAGATTGAGGAGCAGGCAGACAAAACAAATGAGGACCAGTGGACTGTAGTCCAAAAAACTGCCCGACAAGAAAAAGGAAATGGCAAAGGTAGCTTGTTCGGAGCTCCAATTGAAGCCCAATCCAGAAAAGGAAGTAACCCCAAAAGGTGCAGAAAAAACCTAGACTATCCCTACAAGCTCGACTTAGGAAAATCTGGAACAAATAACAGTCCCATCCCCCATCAAAGAGGGAGAAGAAGCTACACAAGTCAAGCCCACACAACGAAGCCCCTCCAACCCCTCATATGCTGATGTAACAAGGAAAAAGCCAGAAGAAAGCTTAGGTTCTTCAGAGGACGAAACCTTTGAGCGACCTTTCAAAAGAGCAGGCAGGAAATCTCGCAAAGAGCTAAGGGAAGAGGAGGCCAAGCGACTCAGAGTTCAAGGAAGCTAGGCCACCATAGAAATGACCATGGGAAGAAACACCAGACCTAGGCCTTCTAAGGGAGGCCACACTCCCTCCCTCAAGTAAAAAATGAAGCTCGCCTCTTGGAATTGCAGAGGATTGGGGAACGCATCTAAAGCCGAAGCAGTCATGGACCTTCTGAAAATAGAACCTTCAGATATCCTCATGCTCCAAGAGACGAAGATAGAAGGGGGTGCTCTTCTAGGTATCAACAAAACAAAATGGAAGAAAAGCGCAGGAAAAGCAGTAAGTTCAAGGGGATCCTCTGGAGCGCTGGCAACTCTCTGGACTGAAGACTTATTTCAGCTAAAAAAATCACATGAAACCCAGCACTGGATCTTCACAGAGCTGACACACTGTACAAGTAAGTTGTCCATCTCTTTGTTTAATCTTTATGTCCCTGTCACATACTCCGAAAAACGAGATTACTGGAACTCCCTCTCAGCTTTCCTAGAACAACAGAATCCAGACAATATTATCATAGTAGGTGATCTCAATATAGTCCTGAAAACCAAGGAGAAAAGGGGTGGCTCCAGCAGCAGAGATCCTATGCTGGCTTTTGTCGAAGAGCTCTCACAGCAATGGGATTTAATAGACTTCATTCCAGTGCGCGACCTATTCACTTGGTCCAACAATAGATCTGGGCCGGATCACATTGCTGCCCGCCTGGATTGATTCCTGGTCCAAAGCTCTCTTATGATGAACAAAAAAAATATTAAGACCAAAATTCTGCCCAAGCTCACCTTAAATCACAAGTCGATCCAGCTTCTCCTAGAAGATGAAGAAACTCTTGGCCCTCTTCCTTTTCGTTTTAATCCTCTATGGATCGAGAGAGAAGACTTCTTTGACACTGTGAAAGAAGCCTGGGCCAAACCTATCTCTGGATCTTCAAGTTTTCTCCGGGAACAAAAACTCAAGGCTACAAAGTATGCGTTGAAGGATTGGATAAGGAAACCAGCCCCCAATCCAACCAGTACAAGAAAAGAAGCAGTGCACACTTTGGAGAACCTGCAAGCTGATATGGAAAGTAATGAGATCACAACAGAGCTGCTGGAGCAAGAAGCAAAGGCCCAATGCTCAACCTATCGATCCCTAAGAAAAGAAGAAGAATACTGGAGAATCAAATCCAGAAGCCTGTGGTTAAAAGCAAGGGATTGGAACACCTCCTTCTTCCACAGACAATATAGAGCTCGGTTGTCCAGGAACCACATCTCATAAATAAAAACAGCAAATGGCCAAGTAGAAAGGGCTTCACCCAAGTTAAAGAAGCTGTTGACAGTCATTTCAGGAGATTATATAGCGAGGAACCTCAGGATTGTGAGGAGGAGATAACATATTTTCTCTCTAACATTCCCCAACTGATCAGACCTGAAGATAATGTCGCTCTCATAAATGAAGTTACTGAGGAGGAAATAATCAAAGTCATCTGTTCCATGGAATCTGATAAGGCTCCTGGCCCAGACGGTTTCACAATACACTTTTATAAAGTATTCTGGAACATCATCAAAGTTGATCTACAAAAAATTATAAAAGGCTTCATGAGAAAAGCTAAGATTGGCGGAGGTACCAACTCCACTTATCTAGCCTTAATCCCCAAAGACTCCAATCTGGAAACTTTCACAAGATTCAGACCTATATCACTATGCAATGC
The DNA here is from genome assembly GCA_000404065.3 of Pinus taeda. Lineage (NCBI taxonomy): Eukaryota > Viridiplantae > Streptophyta > Pinopsida > Pinales > Pinaceae > Pinus > Pinus taeda. Next base: position 9,955 of record APFE031591860.1, read on the forward strand.
ATCTTATAAAATTCTGGCTAAACTTCTTGCAAATAGGATCAAGCCTCTGCTAAAAAGGCTGATCTCCAGCGCCCAGGGCGGATTTGTGGAAGGTAGGCATATTCTTGATAATGTCATCTAGGTCCAGGAGACAATCCACTCCAGCAAACAACGAAATGAGAAAGGCATGTTGATAAAATTAGATATGGCAAATGTGTTTGACAGAGTAAATTGCTCCTTCCTCATTAAAGTTCTCCTCACCTTTGGCTTCTCTCTCCACTTTGTCCATCTCATTAAAGCCTGTATCGACAATCCATGGATTGCCCCTCTTGTCAATGGGCGCCCTTCCAAATTTTTTCAAGCTCAGAGAGGCATCAGGCAGGGACGCCCTCTCTCCCCCTTCCTATACATTTTAATGGCTGACTCCCTTAGCAGAAAACTCACTGCTGAAAGAACTGCTGGCACCCTTCCTGGACTCAAACCCTCCCCTGGAGTCGATCCCCTGAACCATGCGCTTTTCGCAGACGATTCGCTTCTTCTCGGAGGTGCTTCTTCCAAAATCGCCAAAGTTTTCGACTCAGTTCTCAAAAGCTACTGTAGAGTCTCCGGAGCACAGGTCAACAAAAGAAAGAGCGAAATCTACACATGGAACATTGATCACCAAGAGCTAAGAGGTATTTCGAAGGCCCTGGGGTTCAGAGGCCATACCCTATGGGATCGGTTCAAATATCTTGGTCTCCCCATCCCAAATGGGCCTAACAGGAGGTCACTCTGGTCAGACACCATCTGCAAAATTAAATAAAAAATAGCAGCATGGGGTGGCTTCTGGCTATCTAAAGGAGGCAAAGTCATTTTAATCAAGTCTTTGTTATCTGCGCTTCCAGTTTATCAGGCAGCATTCTTACTAGCCCCCAGAAACGTTATGGATCAGATCTCTAAACTCTTAAGAGAATTCTTATGGCAAGGAGGGAAAGGCAATGAAAGGAAGATACATTTAGTCAACTGGGATTTGGTTAAAAGGCCAACAACAGAGGGTGTCCTTCAGATCCACGATCCATCCCTTGTCAACCTTGCGCTAGGAGGTAAACTCCTTTGGAAATTGGTTCATGAGCCCAAGCACCCAACCAACGCTATTTTGCTGTCTAAATACGCACATAACTCGTCCTTCAACAATATGCAACTCGAACCTCCTGTCAACAGTTCGCAGGTTTGGGCTCTCTGTTGCAAAAGCAGTTCATTCTTTAAAAATATCTTTATAAAGTCCCAGGCAACGGCAAGCGAATCAACCTGTGGAAGGATCGAATTATGGGGTGCGATCCTTTGGAGGAGATCGAGGAAATAGTAGAGCTCAGAGTATGGTTGGTGAACGCAGGCATCAATAGGCTACGTGATCTCTCTGTTTGGGATCACCAGGGAGATTGGGCCGGGTGGGATCTCCACGACGCCCATGGCTGGTTATCCGCCCAAAAAAACCATCTAATCGAACTGCTGGAAGAATCGATGCCTGAAAATCGACATACAAAAGACAGTTGGGCATGGGGTCAAACATGTGTTTACTCCACTGCAGCAGGTTATAAAGCCCTTCAGGAATCAAGGAACAAAAATCACAATCCAACCTTTTGGAAGCGAGTATGGGACAATCTTGGCCTCCCAAAAGTGAATTTTTTCTTCTGGACATTGATCCATAACAAAATTTTCACTGGTGATAATCTGGAGAAGAGGAATATAGCTGGGCCTCACAGGTGCGCGCTATGTAGAAGTAACCAAGAAACAACCCAACATTTATTCTTGGACTGCCATTATGCTAAGGAAGCGTGGGGCCTCATTCTATTGGGACTACAGATTCCCCCCTTCCCTCAGTGTTCTATAGCTGACCTTTTTGCCTCTTGGAACATGCTCTACCTGCAAAGCATTCCTATCAAATCCTTCTGGAACAAGGTTTGGACAGCTATTCCCAAATTTGTCTGCTGGCAGCTTTGGTTGGCCCGCAATGAACAGATCTTCAATGGACACCGACTCTCCCCTCTCCTATAAAGATGATCCTCTCCTCCTCCCTGAAGAAAGGAGATGGCTACGCCCCCTGGAGCCTTCTCCCTGAAAATCTCTTCTCTCTCCCCAAACAGTAAATCCGGAATGGCGCGAAAGAGATTCCGAGGATTCTTTCTCAAACTGGTGGAGATCTAGAAAGCTAACCACAATCTTCTTTGATGGGGCCTCCAAAGGAAATCCTGGAATTGCTGGTGCATGAGGTATCATTTATTCTACTAATGGGACGTCAATAGACTGTTTTTGCTGGGGTTTAGGCTAGAAATCCAACAACCAACCAGAAATTTTTGGCCTCCTCAAAGCTTGTCAAATAGCAAGAGATCAGGGTGTCAAAGACTTGCAAGTTTTTGGAGACTCCGAGATCCTAATAAAAAAATTAAATACGAAAGATCTTTTTAGCAATGCTGCTTTAAACAAAATATTGGGCAGATTGAAAAGAGTGTTGCAAGAATTCAACACCTATAAGTTCTACCATATTCTCAGAAGCTTGAACGGTGAAGCTGATCAAATGGCGAATAAAGGATGCTCTCTCCCGAAAGCGCAACTGATTGTAAATGGCAACATCTCCTTCCAAATACCATGAAATTGATGTAATCCAAAATCTGAAGCAAAAGGATGCTCTCTTTGTAACTGGGGCTGCCACAGCAAAGTCCCCTCTTATCTTTTCCACGTAAATAAAATTCATAACCACTTCATTTAAAAAAAAATAACTTCAAACTTATAAATAATTAAATAAACAACACCTTATCCAACAACTATAACAACATATATTCTCAAACACAATATTCAATATTATATTATTTTTCTAAATTAAATTAAAATACAAATTTCATCTTAATTTTCTCGTAAAAAATACAAAGTTCATCTTAATTTTCTTGTAAAAAATACAAATTTCACAACATTTACACATGTTAAAAAAACAAATTTTACGGAATGAATAGATATGTCACCATAAAAATAGTCTATGATAGATCTAAAAGTAGATATTTAATTATTTTTTTTTGGAAATAAAATTTTGAAATAGATATGTCACAAGACTAAAAATGTATCTACGATAGATTTAAAAATAGATATTTTATTATTTTTATTGAGAAATAAATTTTTGATTTTATTATTAACGTCACAGGACTAAAAATAAAAAGTTAGATATTTTGTGACTAAAAATAGTCTATGATATAAGTAAAGTCAGATATTTTATTTATTTTATTGGGAAATAAATCTTTTAAAAACTTAAACGAAAAAATATGTAATAATTATTATTTTCACCGTCAAATTTCAACAATGCTATCCACTCAGTCTACGTGGGACCTGGACCGCCACCTTATCGTTGCGCAAGTAGGCTGCAAACAGCGGGATTTTGAAATATTAATATTTAATATCTCTGGTCTTTAATTGATCGTCCTAATTTGGACATTTTAAACATGGGCCGCAGTACTTCTCTTTTCTCATGCTTTTATTGCTTGACAGGTAACTCTGCGTTCTCTGTTTTTTGCTTTTATTGCGTCACAGGTGACTCTAACAGAGCAGATTGACGTGGATCTGCTGGGGCAGCCCTAGACAACAGCACAAATACCCAGCAGTATCATGTGACAAGCCACAAGCCAGAAAATTCGTAGTAGTAAATGTTCCACCGACTTTTCATTGAATCCTTAGTAGTACTGGCATTTCCAAATTCCAATAAGCTTCTGCAACGGTTTTAGTAGTACTGGCATTTCTATTGAGCTTCTGCAACAGAAAACAATCTAGCCATTTTTTTGGGGATCATGGAGACTGTGTGCAGGAGGAATGTGGGATTCGAAACTGGGTCCTCCGAGGATGAGTGGGTTGTAGTTTCTGGCGATGCAGTGGGATTGGGAACTAGCGATGATCAACAGGAACTTAAAGTGGAGTTTTTCAGCCAGGCTGAATACTGGACGGACGCATTGCCTGTGGGGAATGGTCGTCTGGGAGCCATGGTGTGGGGTGGTGTTCAGTCCGAATTATTGCAGCTCAATGGTACGTTTAAAGTCATTGAAATCGACTTCTGTTTTTCTCATTGGAAAATGCATAGGAATGATTGCTCTGCGTTTCCATTCTCTTAATCCTAGATTATTGTCGTTTCTTTGCTCCCAAAAGCAAAAAAAAAAAAAATGACATCGAAATCAGAACCAGGGGCGGTTCTGGGACGATGGAAGCATTTAACTGATATTGCCTCCACCATTCTTCAAGTCGTCTTTTGAAAGACGTGTGTGCTTTTGTGTGTCAGTGTTAGTGAAAGGAATGAGGTATACTAAGCGTGTAGTAAGCTAATGATTTATTTTTAGTGGAAGGAATTGGGTATATTAAGCATAATGTAGTAAGTCATAGTAAATTAATGATTTGCTTTTCAATAAAAACCCAATGCAGTAAGCTTTTCACTGAATAGATATATAAATAGGTACACGGAAAGAAAAAAAGCTTGATGTAGTAAGCCAATGATTTGCTTTTCACTTAATAGATATAAAGAGAAGCTTGAGGAGTTAGAATATCCCACGGTGGTTTTGCTTTATTGAGAGTACTTTCACAATGGGAAGGTGCAACATGGCTGCATTGGGATTCGAGAAACATCAGAAAAATGACAATGGTAGGCGCTGAGGCATTTCGAATTCTGAGGTAGATAGAGTCCACTAGTGTTTAAACTTTAGACTACTAAAAACAGACCTAGAACTTGCCACCAGTTTTGAAGATAGAACCTAAATCTACAGGCCTGTCCTTATTTTGTTTTCAGAGGTGTTGATAGTATGAGCAAAGCCATTGCTGGAAGGAATTCCCTTGGGAATGACATATCGGGGTCCGAAATGGATTTTATGACATGGTACAGTGCTGGATGCTTCCAGTTGCTTCTGGGCCTTATCTAAAAGTTGAAACTAGTACCGATCAATCAAAAGAAAGGTTGGAATTCCTTTAGTGTTTCTCTTTTTTCAAATTATCTTAAAACAATTTAATTCTTGTGGAGCTGCTTGTCTAAATGGGGAGACTTGAACCTTTTTGGGTGCTTTCACCACCCACAAGGCCTCTCTGAATTCTTTAGCTTTTCCAGTTGAGTTTTCTATATCTGGATTAGTTATTCGTATAAAATACTTTTATCTTACTCAAACGTATCTAAACGATATTGAGATTGACCTTGCTTTCCAAAACAAATCCTTCAAACAAAGTCAGAACATATTCTACATATGCATCATTTTGCAATTAGGAATACACAACTATGATTTCAATACTTGTCCCATTTTACCTGCTTATAAGTGTGTATAGGTTGGCATACTTCATTCCTTAATACTGCCTTGCAATGGCATTGCTTTTAAGATTTACCCACTATAGGATTTTGCCAGTCATCCATACAAGTCGCGACTCGCCAGGTACTTGCTTTGACCATGCATTCACATCAACCTAGTTCAAAAGTTTGCAGGGTGGGTAGGATTGCGTACGAGCCTAACCATATCACATCTTGCATACATACAATATTTAGTAGCTGAGACCCATCTGAAGCCAGGTTTGGTATGCAACTTTGTCATTGTATATTTGCAGTATATATTTTTTTTTCAAACAAAAACTTGTTATTGCTATTCAAGGATTCAACTGAAATTACATTGATCACGTGCATGCCGCCGCATTTGCATTATTAATGGACATTTCGTTTCTGTCCCATTGAAAAATAATCCTTGATACTGCTTTTTTTGGATTATTGTTTTCAGCCTCAATGCACCCCTCTGGAGAAGGTTCCACGGGGACTAACTATAGATCAGAATTCCTATGGAATACCAACTATCTAATGGAATCAGATTAGTCAGATTCATGAATTCTCTCCATTCCTACTGATGATGGCTGTTTACAACAACCACCCTTGAGGGGGAAATCCCAGTATACTTTTCTTCTTTATCCTTTAAGGGGATATTTGGATCAGGATTTCTATGGAACCAACTATTTAATGGAATCAGATTAGTCAGATTCATGTATTCTCTCCATTCCTATTGATGAGGGTTGCTTACAACTACCAGCCTTGAAGTGGAAATCCCAGTATATTCTTCTTCTCTATCGTTTACAGGGATATTTGATTCCTCAATTTGCACTTTTGTACAGGCATTGATGTCTTTTTCAATTGTTGTTTGCTGATTTTATGCATTTTGATCAACTTCATCATTTGAGAATGGTTGCACACATGATTCCTAGTTTTTTGGTTTTGGTTTTGGTTTGTGGCCTTCTTTCACTTTTGGGTGAGCTCACACTTTAGGAACACAAATCCCTAAAAACCATTTGTTGACAGATCCTTAGAACCAGGGAATTTCCTCAAAAACTTTACGTAATCACCTAAGTTTGAAAGTTGAACAATAAATAAACCTTTGGAGCATAGATATACCTCACAGTGCTTTGTCTAGGTCAAATAGATCCACTATTACAAGTATGATGTAGAAGGCCATAAACCAGCCTGAATCTGCAAATTACGGTGGATGATTCATAAAACGAGAGTAGATTTGTGAACTCTGGCTCGAAGAGTCATTGTATTCTTGATTGTGCTATGGCATATTTGACATGTATTTCAGAGTGAACACTTTTCTAGTGAATTTATTAACTCTTTTGAAAGGGGCCCCATCAAGGCTCAAGGCTCAAGGCTCTACTACCCCCCCTCTACAGACGGCACCTGCCGCCTGCCTAAGCATATGTGGTGTATTTTCGATCCGCCTAGTGAAGATTAGGTAGATAGCACTAGTCAGTAAGCTAGGTAGTGTTAGTGGTAACCTGAGCTAGGCTAGTAAGTTAGGCGTAAGTACAGTAACAAGTAGCAAGTAGAGTTCTAGCATTGCATCAACATTATAGTTTGAGAAGCATACTGAAGACCTGGAAAGGGTGGGTTTTAGGAGATATATTTTATGGTTAGCCTTGTGTTACATTGCTAGTAATGAATCCCTTGATAAACAAAGAACACACATACTGTATATTTCAATTATTGAAGGATGATCTCAATCTTTGGAAAACATGGATTATTTCAATAAGAAAATATATTCTTCAAGGAGAAAAATGGTTTAATGTAGGAGAAATGATTGCAATTAATGTTGGAAAAGGTTATCTTAAATAGAGACATGCCTATCAGGTTGTAAGCAACAATGCCATATGGTATTAGTTATTACAGAGCTGACTCGAGATAAGGCAGAATAGGGGTGGTGACATTAGTCTAAATTTTAAAAGCTCCATACAGGTCAGAATATAGGTGGTCACATTAATGTAAAAGCTCAATATCTAGAGCACATTTCAATGCAGGTTTTTCAGTCGGATGACATATCATATCTTAGTTGGACATGCCTTCTCTTTGTCCGTATATAATAAGGAATGTCTCATGTCATGTTTGATTTAATGTGTAGTAATTTAGTAAACATTATCATTATGAAAGTTCTGGTAATAAACACATATTATAGGATAATAATTTACTGGATTTTTTCTCTGGAAAAAAATCACTTTATCTTTGATTTGATTTTGTTACTATAATTATAGTGTTGTTAAACTTGAATATTAATATAGAGCATGATTTTAAATTCATATGTATGACCAAAGAGTTATTAATAAAGTTGTGTTAGAATTTTGATCTTCAAATATAAATTGTAGTCTCAATTACAAAATATTTAAAGAACTGTCAACACCAAACTGGATGCATCTACTTATAGTTAAATTTGGCATGTATTTATAATGCTCTACCAATATTTAAAATACCTTCTTTGTGTTTCTTAAAGAAGTCTGCTTCAATAAACATTAAATATCAGTGTTATTAATAAAACATGAGATGTATAATGTATACATGTTTATAAATCTATGAATATGAGACTTATGTTACAACATGTGAGATGGATAATACATATATGTTTTTAAAACTTATGAATATGAAACTTGTGTCATTCATCTAGGGCTCCTTGCTTGGTTCCTCTACAACGTGTATCAAAATTATAAAGTTCAGTTCAACATTTACTTTAGGCTACTAATGGGAAACCCATTGGACAACGTCTATCTAATACTGAATTATCTTCATGACACATTGTGGATCCTCTCGAACCCACTAAACTATTTAACAAAAAATCTATAAAAATGACATTGTGTGGATCCTTCCTGTATACATGTTCAAGGTAAATAAAAGCAATAAGAAGCCAATAGAACCCATGCCAAGTTTCGTTTCGGAAATCCATCTTCCATCCATACTCAAGTGTTACTTAACTCTTATCTCACAATTTGTATCAACTTTTGTCACATTTGGGTTTCATGCATTGGTTAGTACAGGTTAAAACCACAACACAATGATCTTTGTTTTCATTATAAAATTTTAATCAAAATTTAGAATCAAGTTTAATCTTGATCTTCTTAATCAATATGAAATGATAGCCTCTATGTCAATTTCTATCCTCCAACAAGTCTATCACAAGCTTATTGATTATAAATTTTTAATCAAGTTTAATCTTGATCCTCTTAATCAATAAGTAGATGATAGCCTCCGCCATTGTCAATTCCTATCCTTCAAACAATGTCCTTTACAAGTTTAAGTGATTAATTATTTTCTTTTCACATTAAATTTTAACATTTCAATCAAATTAACCTATACTATGGTCTACTGTATTATTAATAGATATCTAAAGTTTCATCAACATTTGCAATTTGTGTGTGGTCACATGCATAGGACATTTTAGTTGATATCCACATGTTACCTAGTACCCAACTATTTTTAATCGAACTTCCTCAAGAGGCAGGTTCTAAGCAGCTTTGTTGCTCATTAAACTTGTTTTAGTATTGTTTTTGCAAACATCATTTTCTCTCTAGATTTCCAGAAGGTAGCATGGAAATGGGCAGTTTTTCATTTGATTATGATGTAGAGTGTAAGGAAGAGACAGGTAGTTTCATTTTCCTAGAGACTCGGTTTTCTTCTTATTACTCACTCCTAGATTTCTCCAGAGGATACACTGTGGACTGGAGAGCCAAGTGACTACACAGATCCAAATGTTGCAACTGTTCTTCCTCAGGTCAGGAAGCTTGTGACAGATGGTCAATTTGCAGAGGCTACCACAGCAGCAAAAAAGATGGCAGGTCAACCCACAGAGGTAGACGATATTTTCTGATTTTTCTTGTGTTTTATTTGTTTTCAATTTTCCATACATTCGTAAAATGCATGGGAGCTTATGCAAGTTGATTATTACAAATTGCCTTTCTTCTCTTTCGAAAAGGAGTACTCGTGAATAAACAACAGAGCTTTTCTCAACGTCTCCTCTTTCTAAACTGTGTTCTTTATTAACATTGGGAATCTTCTTTTGTGCATCATGAAAATAATTTCTGATTTTTCTTGTGTTTTATGGATTCTTTGCTTGCTTTCAATTTTACACACATCTATAAAATTTATAAAAGTCTCTATTGATTAATTATTGCAAATTCCCTGATTCCTCTTTTGAAAACGACCACTTGTTAACTAAGGCACTTAGACATTGAGACATGGGGTTACATTTTGGGGGGTTCTCTATGTCCAAGTGGGACACTTGAATATATATATATATATATATATATATTATAGCCCCAATGGTTAGTTCAACCCAATATTATCAGAACTGAACTGGTGATCGAACTGAAAAACTTTGTGGAATGGGAACGGGTAAAAAACCAGACCAAAAAACTGGTTGACCAAAAACCAATGTTACCAGACTCGGAATCGGCAATAAATCGGTGAGGCAAAAGAGCGAAGAGTTTTAATCGGATCGGGGAAAAATCGGGAAAAAATCGGTAGATATACACATATGAATTAAAATATATATAATATATATATTTTTTTTTTTCATTGATATTCAATAAAGCCATGATCAAACAATGCATAATATCAATAGATGTCCAAAATATCTTGAATGAATAAGTATCTCGTAAATGTTACGAGTCCAAACATGATCCAAAGTATTAAGTCCTAACTCCTAACCAATGACTACATAGAACCAAAAGCATTTGCTTCTAAAAGTTGATCACATACTGCATAATAATCAGTAAAAAAACAGTAACTAAAATCTCTTGATTGCTGTTGAAATGATATGATAATGGTTTGCTACTGAAATCTCTGACAAAGCACACGCTTAAGCTACACTAGAGCACACTGCACACTATGCCTCTATTACACTGCAACTCTATTACATGGAGTAAACTAAAACTGAAACCATGCCTCTATTACCTCTCAGTGTATGAGTTGCAGGCCTGCGCTGTGAGAAGCAATGTTTTAAAACTCCGACTCCGACTCGGTATCGACTCCGCCGACTCGATTTCAATGACTCGGTCGTTGTAAAAAATACATTAAATATTTTTTTTTTTATAAAAAAACATAATTTTAAAGATTTTCATTCATGTTTCCCAACACACAACATTAGAATATAGATAGAAGACAACATATGATCAAAGTAGGCTCATGAATATATCCATTATATCAAAATGGCACCCAGGTGCACTGTCCAATACATACATGATGATGATATAGAGATCAAAACAAAAACACATAACCAAGGAGGCTAGAAATGACGTTATCCTCCAAAATAGATTGTAAGTCATCAAGGAACTAATACAAGGGTCCAAGAGTGTTCTTCACTCCAAGAAAGTCCCAAAGTGCATGTGTACATCTTCAAAAGGTGCATCCTCCACCATGATGTCATCTAGGAGAGACCCTATGTCACCCTTTTCAAGCATGTGAGTGACATGGCACCCCTAAGGGTAAGCAGTAGAATCAAAGAGGGATGTGCTAGCCCTCCTAAGTCATCTCAATGATAACCATCCTCATCTGTGCTTTGGAAGAAGGCACCATCCACCAAAATAGGGTCAAGGCCAACCAGGGGGGCATCTTCAGTCCATTTGGGCATATCATCAAATAGTCCAACGTCTAGGCTTTTTAAGTCTAGTGTTTTAGCATTTGGAGGCTCATCAAAGGGTGTAGCATCATGTGGAATCAATTCAAGGCTCGATGCTCATCTTTGGAGGGCCAAGGTTGGGGCCAAAATGTTAGGTTTGCTCTAAGAAAGGGGCAAAGAACCTATTGGAAGGTTTTGAAGAAGAATGAAGTTATCCCTTAAGGAATCTCTACTACATATGTGATACCACCTAGACAAACCTCTCAAGATCAAGCGAGATAATTTTATTTAGGGACAAAAAACTATTAAAGTATCATCGTGAAAACCTTGGAGTCCCCCAAAAGCAAAAAAATAAAAAAAAAATCATTGTTTTTTTATTCACGGGTCGTCTCGGTAATAACCGGCTAGCCGAACTGGTTCACTGGTCGAGTCGACCTAGTGAGGCCTTAACTCAGACCAACTCGGCCGAATCGGTTCCGAGCCGACTGAATCTTAAAACACTGGTGAGAAGTCAGTTACAGACCAATGTAACCTAACTAAACCACACAACGAAAAATTCGAGAACCCTAAAATTTAAAACCCATGCTCGCCAAGTTGAGCGCTGAAAATCACCTCGGTTGCCTAAATCGCAATTAATCAGTGAGTCGCAAGTCAAACTCGCATTGACCATGAGTCAAACTCGGTCAATGCGAGTTTGACTCGCCCAGAGTTGAATCGGATTGTTTGAGGGAAGAGCAGAGTTTGACTCGTGATTAATCGCGAGTAATCGGAGATTCATGTTTCACTGCCAAAAACACATGAAATATTCAAATTTTAAAGAAAAACATATATATAAATGTGCATCCATATGAATCCAAACCATTTATACACAAATGAGCAAAATTTCTCATTTATATAGCATGTAAGGGTGCACATAACCAAAATAGCATTGAGTGCAATCCATCCCTGAACCGAAAATACATCAACAAGTAGGCTCTAGATGGGCTCTAGCATCCAAAAAAAATCATCCCATGTAGCATCCTCCTTAGGAATGTCCTTCCACTTGACCAAAAACTCCCTAATTGATCTATTTTTGAGCTTCCTTTCCCACACCTCCAATATGGCCTCTGGCAGCAGCTCTAGATGCCCCTCATCATCCAGTGGTGGTAGCTCTGTGGTCCATGACTTGCTGTCCAAGTGTCTTTTTCAGGCATGAGACATGGAAGATTTTATGTACCTTGCTTCTTGGTGGAAGCTCCAACTCATATGCCACTTCCCCAACTTGCCTTATCATTCTGTATGGCCCATAGAATTGGGGATTGAGCTTTTCTTCCCCCTTCTGCTTCAGTGAGGACTGCCGGTATGGTTGGAGACGCAAATAGACCATGTCCCCCACCTCAAATTGCCTCTCAACCTTGCGCCTTGTAGGTTTTAACCCTATACAGAAATTACCTGTAGACGAATTCTAATAAACAAAAAATAAACAATGACGAAAATATAAAACAAATACACATTTTCCCTTGGATCCCAAAATTGGGACTACTAGATTGATTTTTCATTATGTTCTTTTCAATGTTACAATACATATAATATACATGTCGAAGCATTCATAAACCCCAATCCATTAACCCTGGATTAGAACAAACTATAGTTCTCTTGACCGGATCTACAAAATACCATGGGCAGAAAACCATCATGCCCAAAACCATTTGAAAAACCCATGCACAAAACTGTAGGTAGGTCTGCCCACCTCATAAAGGGTCCAATTGTTTTTTCACTGGGCGCGGCTCTAGACTCCGTGCAGGGGTCTACCTCCTCCTTGAAACCTCCTAATGGGTGGAGGGGGGAGGGAGGCGCTGTGCCCCCCTGTGACCCCCATGCTACGCCCGACACAACGAACAATGGGAACTATCGCCCCCTGTGAACCCCCTGCTACGCCCGACACAACGAACAAGAGGAACTATCGCCCCCTTGTGACCCCCCCGCGCGTGTGACTAATCGTGGAAAGAATATAACACACACCCAACACACCTATCAACATACATGTTTTGCTGATTCTATGCCACTTACAAATTGTCCTTGAGGGCCTTGAGAATCTCTTGGCTCTCTTGGACCCATTCCTTTGCCCTTGGGGCCCTACTATCTCAAAAAATCATTTCAGAAAATGGAAGTGCGTCATAACCATAAAGGGCTCGAAAGGGTGACATACTGATCGACATGTGGTAGGTGGTGTTGTAGCAAAACTCTCCAGTGTGCAACCACTTCACCCACGCCCTTCGCTGCTCGATCACATAGTTACCCAAGTACCCCTCCAACCACTTGTTGGAATAAAATCCCACCCCCTAGTAAAATTTTTCTAAGTATTCCTTTCTCTCGAATTCAAATAGTAGGGTAAGAGACCCTTTGTAAAGAGCGATTAGGTATATAGGGCGGATCTTGGTTAATTGAAGATCAATGGTTAGCAATCGCCATCACATCCCAACTAACGTGTTATTTCCCTTCTCGAAAATTCCCGATGTGTTTAACACTCGCTTAACTGCCCAATCGTCATTGGCAAAGATTTGATCTAATGTTTCACAGACGCGCTCGTAGCGTGAATAACACACGTTAAACGTTACTATTTAACCTGATCTTCCACCACCGTTCGATCCCTTTTGATCTGATGGCTATTTGGGCCCATCGCACTCAGACATGCTCGTGAGTTAATGTTACCTCCTAGATCCGATAACGCGACAACCGTTGATTGCCTCCAGATCAACGATCGTCGCACTTGAACCTACGCGCTACTTAACCGTCAGCTCCCATGCGATGAGCGGGACTCGCCTTCTGAAGTTGGTGGCTCGACCAATGAGAATAAGGCACTTATCTGCTGCATTAATTATCTTACTAATTGCCCCTTAAACCTCACGGTCACCATCTTTTTACCATTCTCTTTGGCTGGTTTAGCTTTGCGCGACCATGTTTGTTTTGAAATTCCAGGGCAACTCTCTGGTCGACGCACTCGCCATTATTGGCCAGTAAGTCATTCCTTATGTCCGCTTGTTTTTACACTTGCAATTTGACCCTACTGACAGCTATGGCCGAGCCACCTAGCAAGGAAGCCCTAGTGAACGAGCTGGTTGGGGTTCAAGACACTAAGGTGTGCCTGACTGATATCTTGACGTTGAAGACGACCCTTACCCCTTCAACCACCATGACGATTGACGACCTATGTGAAAATTCGAGAATCCGACCTGAATCAACCACTGCAGCAACTGATTAAATTTCTCCTATTTGTTAATTTCTGAAACAAATTATTTACTGCTTCCTACAACAAATATTGAAGCTAACACATTGCATCCTACACCATTTAAATTATATAACCTAAACAAGAACAAAACAATAGAGAAAGATACACATAAGTGACGCAATATTTATTGTGAAAATCTCTAACATGAAATTCTACAACAGTAATTGATTTATTTCTCCTACTTATTTTCCACAATAAATTATTTACAAAAGCCTCCAGTAAACATTAAAATAAATTCTATTGCAGTTATCACATAATACCATAGAGAAAATAACAATGATATACCAGTACAAGAATCAATCACATCAACACAGTTATTTTTGGACATTTGTCCTCGGAAAAATCCAATGCGGGAAAATCTGTGCAACAGATGAGGGTTTATTTATTAATCTTCAGCAGCAATCTCTTTACAAAGAAATATTCTACAAAATACTAAGACACTTTTGAGAGAAAACCCCTGAGACAATTTTTCTCCTCCTCCTGGAGAAGATCTGACACCCTGGAGACCCTCCACCCTCCTTTGCGTCACTTCTGCGTCAGCTTGCGTGAGAACTGCGTCTCCAATTGCGCTGTCTCACTGCTCTTCCCTCTGTGCTGTCTCTCATATGCTCTGCATCACCTCTTCTTCAGTCTCTGACTGATGTTGATACCCTCCTCTTCCTTCACCTTGCTACTCTCCCTTTGAAATCAAACCTCTTCTCCTTGAGAATCGATTTCCCTCGGGTTACTGAGTATTTGCTCGGTGTATCTCCAAATGACTCTCAAGTCTTCTCTTATAGTTTTCCTGTTGATGAATCAATGATTGAGATTAAGTCCTTAATCAACGGCTAAGATTAAGACAAACTTCATCCTAGTCTCTTAGAAGCTTATCACCCATATCTTTATTAATACCCATTAATATTTTTATTTTGCTAAGTTTAGACTTAGGACCCCATTAAAAATATTAATTATTTTAATAACTCATCGTTCGGGTGGAATTTCTCCAAACGATTTATGGGTCTTGGAGATTTCATGAATATTAGCCCCTCCACAAAATTTTGGAACTAGATCACATCCGATGCTATACAAAATCAACTCTCCCTCTTAGCGAGGAATGTGTTCTAACAATGCCTCCCAATAGAACCATCACATTGATCCACGTCATTGGTCCTCTGTGCTGTTGATGCTTGGCTTGCTGCCCATGACACTGCAACTGCCTCTGCTACATCTGTACTGCAGCTCCCTTTGAATATTGTGCATCATGCTTCTCATAGCATTGCCACTGCCAACTGTTGCACTGCAACTTCCTATACTATCCGCTTATGCTATTAAAATGGATTTTTAACCATCCTCATCTTCTCCCTGAAATAAAAAAACTTTGTTCTTCCTAGAGCCTTGCTAAGAATGTCTGCCACCTGTTCTCGTCGGGGTCTACCTCAACTGTATAGCCCCTCGTTAGACACAGTCTCTGATAAAGTGACACTTGATGTTAATGTGCTTCGATCGATCATGAAAAACTAGATTCTTAGAGAGCTTGATGCAACTCTGATTGTCACACAAAATATTGGTCGCTTCCATCCTTCTCTTGAATAGATTCACAAGCAATTTCCTAAGCCATATGGCTTCACACGAAGCTGTGCTAGTTGCCATATATTCAGATTTAGCTGAGCTTAGAGCTACAGATTTCTGTTTCCTACTACACCAGGAGGTCATTCTCGATCCAATGTTGAGACAGTACCTAGTGTTACTTTTCCGATCTATTGAACTTCTAGCCCAATCTGCGTTAGTGAACCCACTCAGCTTGATGTCATTGTCTTGGGTGTACATTAGTCCATGCTCAACTGTTCCTCGTATATATTTGAGAACATGCTTGGCTGTTGCCCAGTGCGCCCAGTTAGTGCCTGTCAGTCCTGCCAGTGACCAGTGATTAAATGTGCTCTTACAAGGTTTTTGTTAGGGTCTCAAAGTCAAATTTTTATCATTTCATTAGGTTTTCAAAATAAAAATTTGGTCATTGGCTAGTGTGTCTAGGTCTATTGCTGCTCTTTTCAAAATTTTCATGCTCCGGTCATTGCCATCACTCAGTCGGATGTTCCATCGCTAAAAGGTCATCATCATCATCATCATCTCAGTCATATCATCATGGTCCTCATTCATCTCAGTGTCACCATTAGGTCATTAGGGTCAAAGTCATCAAAATTTGTCATCTCATTCATAAATCTTGGCAACTGCTACGTTTTCATTCCAAGGCTGCAAACCTCTTTGCGGTGATTTCTTCCATTATATTCAGGTTGTCTTGCAACAAATACAGGTTGGTGGTCTCTCATGAAGCTCAATAATCTCTTAGTTCTCTTAATTGTGATTGCAATGCTTCATTTCCCTCTCCTAGGGTTTTGAAAACAGTCTTCCAGATTTCATGATTTCCATGGTGAATTGTTGTTAAAACTTGTGTCCTATTGTTCATGCACCTTTTTCTATCCTAATTACACCTTCCTAAACACCCTCTATCAAAACCATCCTCAAATTCCATCATTTTCACCTAAACCCTAGACAAAGCACACTTTCTAAACCATTGGACTATGTTTCTCTTGTTTGAAACCCTTCCCCTCACCCAAATACTAAATTTCCACTTTCCTTAGCTCCTTAACCTCCCTCACTATCTCCCCAAATTTTCTCAGATTTTTTCTAGTTTCCTATCCCTTTCATTTCCCTAAATTTCCTCACAGCTATCAAAATCCTCTGTTTTCCCATAACTAAACCCTAATTCTTCCTCCTAGTGAGATAGGGTTTCATCTTGGAAGCAAAGGCCACACACACTGAAAAGAAGAAGTACAATAATGGAGGACATGTCTCAAGAGTTGAGCCATCTAACATCAAAGGGATAAGTGCCTCACAAATTCATCAAGAGGTCATTTGCGGCACACAGGGACGGTTTTGCTCAAAGCATGTTTTTGACCAAATGGAGATAACTTGACAAAAGTGGAAGAGGTTTTGTCAATCATATACTAAGGGAAAAAAACCTCCTTCAATTTTTACACAGGGATCATAGATTGGGAGACATGAAACTTTCTTGGAGACCTATGTTAGAAAATAAAAAAAATTTAAGTTAATTTCTTGTTTTAGTCATGATTTTGTGGCACAGATTCTGAGTAAATGAAAATGCATTTCCAGAAAATGAGACGTTTTTTTTCACAACATCCTTATATACAAAAACCTCTCTTAGGTTTCCAAAAAGCTTTATTGTTACAGAGATATCTCTCCATCTTTGAGGCTTATTTTCGTAGAAAAACCCAAAATTTTGGCCCTGCCAAAAGCACAGCGCCTTGGCACTGCGCTTTTTCCTCGGAGCTTCAAATCACCAGTGGATTGCCTTTTACAAAACTGATGGCTTCCTCTCAAAACCCATTTCCTCATATTTCTCAAACAAGGCTCAAATTTTGAGAAAAATGAGAAAAAGGGGTCAAAAATCAACATTCTGCCCCTCTTTTTGACAGGTATTGTGCTTTTGGCAACACATTGGGAGAATCAGTTTTTGAAGGCCTTCCCATGGGTAATTTTCAAAAATTCAATATGTTATGGAAACTAGACAGGCAAGGCTAGTTGTCCATTCTCTCAGATCTCAATTTGGACATCAGGAAGGCACCTAAAAGTGGGCTCAAAGTTGGCGCTGTGCTTCTGAAAATTTCTGTGTTTTTCATTTTAAATTTCATTGTGTAATTTCCTAGTTTTTAGTTTGACTTGGTCAAAGTCAAAACTCATGATGTAATTGAAGTAGTTTGAGGTTAGATGATGTAATCATGAATAAATAGACATGATAGGTTGTTCTTATAGTTTATTAGGCCTCATTAAGGAATCAAAATTCAAAACAAAGTCTAAAAGATGTATTTGACCTTCTCACTCTCACTTGTTGGTTGAGAGAATCTTGGAAACAGTTCCACTACCTAGGGATTCGACTCCTGAAGGTGGGGAAGTGGTTCAATTGAGTCTATATGTATCATTTCTCATTCAAAGAGAAGGGTTGGACTTTGGTGGAGAGGCTTACATGTTTATGTTTTCTTCAACTAATACAGGAGCAGTTGCAACTATTTTTAAGGAACTCTAGTTCAGTGAGTCCATGGTGTTTGCTATTCTTTCTATTAGTTTTTTAATGGTTTTATCATCTATCTTTACATGATTTATCATCTTCTTATGAGTTGCCTTGCAGTTACATAGACAAGATTCTTGAATTTCAAGCTTTATTTATGTGGAATTCATAGTTATGTTAATTTTCTTCTAAGACTAATGAAATCATATTTACTTATGCTTATTAGTCTCTTCATAACCTTCTAATCTATGCTACATTGATAAACATGCCAAGTACACCGTAGCCTACTGATACCTAGCTTCTTTCATACTTGTCTTTGTACTCCTAAAGCCCAGATCTAATCACTTGCTCTAAACCCTAGTCCAGCAAACCCTAAATTCTCACAAATTCAAACAAACTTGCATATCTAGCCTAAAACCTTGTTCTTTACAACTATTCATTTATAAATACTTAGAGAGATCCCTCTTTGGCTCAGTAGAGCTAGCTATTGAGTTGAAAGTGGTTCAAGGTTACTCTTCTCGATCTCCTCCTCAGCCTAGGAAATTGTAAGGGATAACACACCCTCCTTGGTTCCACACCATGCACTGACTGAGGGTGTTGACAGTGTAACAAATGTTTGGTCTAGTATTGACCAGATACATCAGGGACCCTATGAGCTGCCTGTACAAGGTGGGATCGACTTCTTTATCTTTGGATGCATCAATATTCTTCCAGTTGGTAATCATTGGAGTAGCCAAAGGTCTACAGTTCTGCATTCTTAACCTTTTCAAAATCTCTGTAGTGTATCTCCCTTGTCCAAGGAAAACCCCACTCTTCTATTGACAAACTTCCAACCCCAAGAAATAATGCATTTGTCCCAAATCCTTCATGTCAGATTCTATAGCTAGGTTTTCCTTGCAATCTTTGATGACCCTGGATGAGCCTGTCAGAAAAAGATCATCCACATAATACTAGGATTAGAGGCTTATTCTCTACAACCAAATAGTAGAGGTTAGGATCTGCGTCACACTTGACGAATCCTATCTTCTGTAAGTAACCATCGATTCGATCGTACCATGTTCTAGGTGTCTGTTTAAGCCCACAGAAGGCTTTCTTCAACCTGCATACATGAGAATTCTTCTCATGTGTCTCAAAACCCTCTAGTTGTTCAATGTATACTTCTTTTTCTAACACCCCGTTTAAGAATGCCGTCTTGACATCCATCTGGTGAATCTCCCACACCATCTGTGCTGCAAGGGATATCATAGATCTAATAGAAGGATACCTGGCTACTGGAGCGAAGGTTTCATTGTAGTGTATCCCTTCCTTCTGACCATACCCCTTAGCCACAAACCTGGCTTTGTATTTTTCTGCCTTACCATCTGTAGCGTATCTGACTTTGTAGAGCCATCACGAACCTACAAATGTCCTGTCCTGAGGCTTAGGTACCACTTCCCAGATGTCATTGACCATTATGGAACTATGTTCCTCCACCTGTTGACGGTGCTGAACTCGCCAACATGTCAGGGGATCTCCCCAGTAAGAAGTCTCAACTAGACCTCAGATCGTTTGGTGTAGGAGTCCTAGCAGTGGGTCGTACGATATCGCCTTGACTGCGGTTGTGCGCAGAGGCAAGTAGGATGTACTTGTTGGTAGCAAGGGTGTGACAAACGCAACGAGCCAAGGAAGGTGCATGAAGGGTTCTAACACACGGAAAGGGGAGTGAGTGCGCCCCTTAGAACCCTGTGGAAACATGCAACTTGAAAGGGAACACACGAGCAAAGATACATCACAAGCTGGAAGGCAGGGAAACCAATAACCCAAAGTGATGGTTAAACCAACAACACATCTCAGTAAGATTTGTACATACATATATAGAAAGAGTCCATACATACATGCGTAAGCAAACATCTACATCTATCCTTAGAGTAAACTAAGATAACTGAAATACAATAACAACATATGCATGAAACGTGCTGACTCTGTTATATTAAGAGTGAAAGATCTAATCATACAATGCAACCATGACTAACCACTAGTTTCGATAGCGGAATGTTATAGTCACTGTCCCCTGTTCCTCCAAAGAGATATACTAGCTCTGAATTGTGGAGAAGCCAAGGCTCGTTACAATACACTCCAAGCTTTTTCTAAGATACATCTATAGGAAGCTTGGCTCCCAAAAGCCTTTACAATGAGTTACGAGGTTCTATAAATAGCAAAGGGCGGGGTGACCCTTGACATTCCCCTTTGTGACTTCACCTACCCTCATGACTCTTCAACTACTACATGACTGTTACATTCGACCATCAACACTTGGTCTTTCACTTTTACAAAATGTTACATTACAATCTGCACATGTACCCATGTGAGACAAAAAAGGCTTGAGCAAGCCATGCAAGCTATTGCTAAGACTCGGATAGCTGTGGGAAGACCAACTCTTCAACATCTTTGCGATGATCGATGGTGGCGAACTGATGCCAAGCTTGGTAGTCCGTGATGGTGTCCGCGTGCTCAATGGTGACATCTTACTGAAAACGAACTCCCTCCTTCGTTGCATCCGAGTACACTGATTTGGCTCCTCTGTCCAACTTCTCTGATAACATGTGCATCGGTCTTGAGTGCGGTCGAACCAGCAACATACTTATGCATATGGTCTGCGTTGTGTTGAATTGCGGTAGCATTAGATGTGCTCTAGCCACGAAATTTGGTGGAGAGGTTGGGCCACATGAGGTCTCCAATACCCAGAAAGGGTTTGGGCAAATTTTAAACAGATCAGGAGATATTAAAATAATTAATATTTTTAATGAAGTCCCTATGTCTAAACTTAGGGAAATTAAAATATTAATGTTTATTAATATGAACCTTTGTTAGAGTGGTCCAAAAGACATGGATCAAGCCAGATCTAATCTTAGCCGTTGATTAGGGACTTAATCTCGGCTGTTGAGATGTCAATAGGAAAAGTATAAGAGGAGGCTTGAGGGTCGCTTGGAGAAGACACCATAGTGATTAGTCATTATATTCTCTAGAGCGGGGTTTGCTAAGAGAGATAGAATCAGTGATCGGGAGAGCAGTTAAGGGGCATTGGGTATAGAGAAACAAAGAAGGCAGAGATTGTGTTGGGAGAGCAGCACAACAGCCAAGGAGAGCGACGTAGAGCCAGCAAGGGTTCACGTAGGGCCACGCAGAGGCGACGAAGTGCTGCGTAGAGCACCAGAGAGGCCAGCGTGTCTGACGTAGAGGCCCATGAAGTTGACGCAGGGCTAGCGTGAGATAGAGAGGGGCTGACGCAGTCCAGATTGGGCAGATGCTAGGGTTGTAGAGCAGTTTTGTGCTGAGGAGTTGCCGAAAGGATTTTCCGAGGTTTCAACCAGGAGATTTCTCTCAAACTGTGAGGTATAGCTGCTAAGGAAATTCTCTGTTAGGTAGGCCAGTTTCGACATCCAGATTGTACTATCATATTGCTTAATAAGAAAACCCTCAGATAGTTGCACCGATTTTCCAACATTGAGTTTTTCCGGAGACATTGGTCCAAAAATAATGGTGTCATGTGGTGTGTTTGTTCTTGTTTCAATTAGTTGTTGATCTATAATATGTTGAGCATGTACTGGTGTTTATTTTCAGTATTTACTTTGTAAATAAATTGTTAAAGAAAAATAACAAGTAGGTAGGAATAAATCAGAAAAAGTGCATGAAGGGTTTCTATACTAGGTAAACTTAGAAACTTCAACATGGTATCAGAGCGAGGTTGCAGATCACAGGAGGACTAAAAGACATCAACCAAGCGGAGCAATAGTAGCAGAAAACCGTTGTTCCAAGGTGACAGACGCTGTTTCTAGTAGTGCAGAAGCTAAGAAGTGTGATGTAGAGCCAGCTAGAGCCGCAAAAGCTGGGAGCCACGCAGAGCCTCAGAGAGGCCAGCGTTGTTGATGTAGACGGCCAGAGCGCTGACGCAGGGCATCCTTGGGCTGACGCAGATCCATCTGGGGTGGCCCAGAGCCAGCGTGAGGCAGAGAGGGGTTGACGTAGTTCACAGAGAGGCAGTCGCTGGAGTCTAGAAGGCTGCAGAAATATTGTAGAGTGGAGTTGGTGAGTACTGTAGTCAGAACAATACCTGATAGAGCAGGGCCAGAGGAGTTGTTACCGAGGGTTTCTAGCCGAGGAACCTGGATCAGCAGTGCAGTTGCACAAGACGATCAGAGTAGGGGGCATCTCGACAAGTGGCAGATGGATTTCCAGGAGGGAAATCAGGACTCAGAGGGAGTCCAGAAGAGAACTTCCAGACGGGGAGTAGAGACTCAGAGGAGTCGAATAGAGAACTTCCAGGAGGGAAGTAGAGAAGTGTCATGGCACTAGACAAGGTAAGAGACTAGGATAAACTGGATGAAGCATTGAACTTCACAGTCTGGAAAGCCAAAATCTTATCAGTGCTTGATAGGAATTGTGTCAAGAACTTCACCTTGAAGGTTATAGCTATTCCAGTCGGCCCTAATGATAACGACAAGTACCAAGAGGCAATGGCAAGGGCAAGTGCATTATCCTTGACGAGGTCAAGGATCATGTGGTACCACATATAGCCGAGAAGGAAACGACAGTTGAGATGTGGGAGGCTCTCAAGAACCTGTACCAGCATACCTCTGTGTAGAGAAGAATGCTGCTTGAGAACCAGATGAGGTTGTATCAGATGAAGAAAAGGGTCAATCGATTGCACCTTCGTTGGAGGACTGAATGAGATTCGACACCAGTTGACTATTATAGGAGCGACACCGGATCAAGAATTTATGGTGAGGACAACCTTGAATGCTGTCTCAGAAGATTGGGAAGTGTTTGTCTAGAGTATCCTGGGCAGAGGGACTCTCCCACCTTGGGACGAGATGTGGGCAGCTCTTCACCTGGAAGAGATTAGACGGTAGTCGAAGACAGGTAGCAGCAGCGAAGGGATCAAGGTCAAGCAGGAGGAGGAGGATGTGGCCCTAGCATCCGAGGGAAAGCAGGAGAAGCAGAACAAGAAAGATCTCTTCAAGATCAAGTGCTTCCACTATGGGGAGATGGGTCATTATGTGACCCAGTGCCCAAGGAAGAAGAGTAAGGGAGAGTCTTTTGAGACTAAGGCAGCGCCATCACGGGCAAAGAAGGAAGTTTTGACAGACGATGACTATACCATGAGTGCACACGCATCACTTGAGTGGAAGTGGGGAGACATCGAGCTGTAGTCAGGCAGACTACAGATGATGAGGGTCAGGATCCTCGAGGTACCCAGCGTCTTGGATTAGACCTTGCTACGGGAGCCCCGACGAGGAGTAGCAGGACTGCCTGAGTGGGTAGAGATGGAAGCAGATGGAGCGGTAGAGAGAGCTACAGTGCAGTAGTCTCGAGACAGCGCAAAGCTAACAGGCTGCAGTAGTGCAAGAGGCACAGGGGTGTTGCACTAGTGCAGGAAAGCATAGCGAGGTGTGCAATGGTGCAATGGTGCGAGATGCAGGGAGTTGTTGCAGTAGCGCAGAGGTCAGAGAGAGGGAGCACTTGTCAGCGAAAGAGGGAGCTTCAGCATCAGTGGGTGTTTCTAGCCCAACAGGGAGGTTAGTTGGGAGATTAGTTACTTACTTCTCAGTCACTGAGTTGTAGTGCAGCAGCGGGCAGCACGATGAAACATGATGAGAGGAGGTGTAGTGCAGATGCAGTGCTGGGAGGAAGGACCAGTAGCAACATGGATGCAGATGGAGTTGTCGTATAGATGCAACAGTGGCAGTGGCAGAACCATGGGCAACAATATAGGATGCAACAGTGCAGAGGATGTTGGGCAGGAAGGCCGAGCATCAGCACAGGTACCGATGCTGGATGATCAGAGTAAATACTCAATGAGGAGTATTGCTAGAGCACAATCCTCGCTAAGAGCGAGTGTTGATTTGGGGTAGCATCGAATGTGCTCTAGCCACGAAATTTGGTGGAGAGGTTGGGCCACATGAGATCTCCAATAACTAGAAAGGGTTTGGGTAGATTCTAAACAGATAAGGAAATACTAAAATAATTAATATTTTTAATTAAGTCTCTAAGTCTAAACTTAGGGAAAATAAAATATTAATGTGTATTAATATGAATCTGTGTTAGACTGGTCCAAAAGACATGGATCAAGCCAGATCTAATCTTAGCCGTTGATTAGGGACTTAATCTCGACCGTTGAGATGTCAACAGGAAAAATATAAGAGGAGGCTTGAGGTTCACTTGGAGAAGACACCAGAGTGATCAATCATTTTATTCTCTAGAGAGGGGTTTGCTAAGAGAGCTAGAATCAATTATCAGGAGAGCAGCTGAGGGGCATTGAGTACAGAGAAATAGAGAAGGCAAAGATTGTGCCGGGAGAGCAATGCAACAGCCAAGGAGAGTGACACAAAGCCAACAAGGGCTCACGCAGGGCCATGCAGAGGTAGCCAAGTGCTGTGCAGAGCACCAGAGAGGTTAGCGTGTCTGACGCAGAGGCCCAGGAAGCTGACGTAGGGCCTCCTAGGGCTGACACAGTCCAGATTGTGTAGACGCCGGGGTTGTAGAGCATTTTTGTGCTGAGGAGCTGTCAGAAGGATTTTCCGAGGTTTCAACCATGAGATTTCTCTTAGCTCCTAAGGAAATTCTTTGTTGGGTAGGCCAGTTTCGGCACCCAGATTATATTCTAATATTGCTTAATAAGAAAACTCCTAGATAGTTGCACTAGTTTTCCCGCATTGGGTTTTTCTGGGGACATTGGTCCAAAAATAATGGTGTCATGTGGTGTATTTGTTCTTGTTTCTTTTAGTTGCTGATCTGTAATATGTTGAGCATGCACTGGTGTTTATTTTCAGTATTTACTTTGTAAATAACTTGTGAAAGAAAAATAAAAAGTAGGTAGGAATAAATAAGAAAATGTGCATGAAGGGTTTCTAAACTAAGTAAACTTAGAAACTTCAACATGTTGATCTCCAAGTGTGTGTTGGTGGCTATGCGCATCAACTTGTCGAAGTACATGTCCAGCTCCAGTTGGAGTTGGTTCTTTTCCTTTGCCTTAGTGAGTGTGCCAATCGATGGGATCACATGCGTGCGCACAATGACATCCATGTTCCTGAACGCCTGTGCATGCGATCGACAACACTGCTCACCCTGTCTGTTCTGTGCCAGTAGCTGGGATCGGTCTGTATCCTGTATGGGCAAAGTTTCATCAGTCTGAGTGTATTGCGCCCCCTGCTGGATCTGTTCCTGCTGCACTTCCTTCTCTGCTCTGTGTAACTCCTGTTTTTCCTTGAGTTGCCACTTCAACTCTTGCAACTCCTTTGTTTCCTCCATCCTTTGTTTGTCTCTTTGCCTTTGCGCGATCCTCTTGTCACGCTGTCACCTCTTAGCCTCAATATCCAAAGCTTCTTTCATCACAAGTGGATCTGCTTTGAACTTCCAACTTTGCTTCGCCTCTGCGCTGTCAACAACCTTCTTCTTGCCTTTGTCGTGCACAGGTGTGCTACCCTTTGCTACTGCTGATGGTGCTGCTCTCTTTGATGCGGCGACCATTTCATCTTGATATCCTTGTCTATGAACAACTTGGTGTCTTGATAGATAGGCAAACTCATAGACACTCGCTCAACTGCATTTCCAGTTGCGCTATAAATGGTGTCCTTTGACCTTGCTCCCTGGGAGGCCATAGTACTTGTGAGAGGCAGACGAACACTTGTGATACTTGGAGACATAACAACACTAATGGCAAGCAATACGTTAGTTGAAAACAAAAACAAACTAGAGGATTGACTTGCAACTTACTTGTATCACTGATTGTGAAGATTGCGCGATTTCTGCCAGGAGGCTGGGATTCGATTGCCAAAACTGTGCAAGGCACAGTTCGGGTTATCAGGGGGTTGACTAATTGTTGGAACTGTGCAATGCATAGTCCAACCTGGCCTGTTGAGGAATGAAACTGTGCAATGCACAATTTCAGTCAACAGTGACATGTAAACTAGCAAACTGCATTGCGCAATTTCTTCGGCCAGCAAGGCATTGCCTCCCAGAATTGCACAATGCAAGCTTGGAGGCTAGTGCTGGCCAGATTCGCACATTTTCTGGGAGGAAGGCAGAGCCTTCATTATCAGAAATGCGCATTACTGGCCGAGCAAGGCAAGGTCCCAGCCAAGGCAGCCTAGACCTGCTGATGGACGACTGAAAACATTAAAACGCTGGAATGCATGGCGAGATCGAGTGTAAACAAGAGTGAATGATCATGCATGCAAATAGTGAGTGCATGATTCAGAAAATGGGAAAACAAGCATGTGTGTGAAGCAAGTCGCTGCAACGACGACCATGAGTGCAAAATAATGTCATGCATGCGACAATAGTGAGATGCAATGAAAAACTAAAACAATGCTTCTACAAGCTAACATGCATCAAAACGACAACAAGTGTTCATTGAAATCAAGCAGACAACACTTACACAAAGCGAAATACAAAAAGCGACGGAAACGCAGCACAAGACATGAAAAGTAGACTTATCGTGAAAAAGCTGAGCTGAACGTGCCAAAGACTCCTAGATGCGATGTGGGATGTCAGAGCTGCAAGATCGATGTGTGGAATGAGCTCTGCAGCGTACGACAAATGAGTTTTGATAAGATCGAGGTTATGACACGCATGCCACAAATCTAGGAAAAAGCGACAATTGGAGGGAAGTTTCTAAAATGATCTTTGCATGTAACCTCTAGCTACTAAAAATAGATCCCTTAAATTTAGGGATGCCTTTTGCATGTTGTTTTTTTGCTATTTCGAGAAAAAGCAGCCCATGCATCCAAATCAGGATTGCTCAGTCCCGGAGGGGAACCGGTCAACCTGAAGGCACATGCAGCAGTCTGCAATCCTGGGAAAGGGATTTGTGCAGTGTCTGGGCTGAGTAGGGCTGGCTCTCCCTCAGGGATTGCATAATTTCTAGGGTCAGCAGGTCACTGCGTCCCAGAATTGTGCAATTTCTGGGTTGAAGCCTAGAGTCGGGCTGGATTGCACAATTCAGGAGCTCAGTAGGCAACCCAGCAAGGATTGTGTAATTTTTGGAGGGAAGGTTGATTCCCCTCCAGAATTGCGCAATTTTCTAAGTGAACATCTCAGCCAGAAAAATAACTAAGTTCAGAATGGCAGCTTGTGATGGGAAACAAACAAGTTGACATGCACAGGATGGCAAGCCAATGAAACTCATTTGAAGCCTATGTACTTGATAGTGCAAGACATGTTGCGAAGGATGGTTAGTAGGGAGTCTTATATGAAGCCAAGGCAAAATTTTGGAGGGTGTTTGTAGTCGCTACAACACCACCATAGCATCTACCCATACTTGATGCTGAACGACCTCCTGAAAACTAAGAGGGTTCTCCAACCTGAGCCACCAAGGCTTGGCATCTGTTTGGCTGTCTACGCTCCCTTTTCTCGTTCTTGGGCGCACCGACAAAATCCTCTGCATCTCGTAGTATCTGTCGAAGTTCTCCACTCGTTCTTCCATTGGTAGTGGGTATGCCATTTTGCTCCTCCTCTTCCTAAGACTGCACCTGTTGTGATACCTCTGGAATTTTTCCTTTAGGAGAAACACTGGTGCTAGTTTCTGCTAGTTGAAGTGGCTAGACCAATGGATCATCCTTTGACTGCTCTTCGGAAGGCATTTTTGGGGATTTTGTGAAAGCTCTGTTGTCCATGAGCTTTACATCCCGTCAAATTACGATCTTCCTACTCCTCGGAAGATAGACTCTATATGCCTTATCCTTCTCGCTATATCCCACAGGATATCCTTTTTCCGTAGTCTGATCCAATTTCTTCCTCTTTTCTTCGGGTATATGTTAGTATGCCAAATTCCCAAATCTCTTGAAATGACTCACTTCGGGCTTCTTACTGGTGAAGACACTCTTTGGAGTAATCTTACCTAATGCCCTGTGAGGAGCCCTGTTATGGACATAAATAGCCATGTTGCATGCTTTTGTCCATAGAAAATTGGGCATATCCTGATCATACAACATTGCCGTGTCTGCTTCAACAATAGTCCTGTTCTTCCTTTCTGCTACTCCATTCTGCTTCGGTTTGTAAGGAGCTGTCCACCTTCCCTTGCACAAAAATCAGTGAAGTCCTTGTCTATGTATTCTCCACCATTATCTGAGCGCAATATCTTTATCCTCTTTCATGTCAGATTCTCAACTAGAACCTTGAACTCTTTGAATCGACCAAAGACCTCATCCTTGGTTTTTAGAAAGTAGATCCAAGTCTTTCTGGAATGGTCATCAATGAAGGTGACGAAGCATTCAGCACCACTAAGAGCTTTTGTGGACATGGGTACGCAGATATCTGAGTGTATCAATACTAGAACACTCTTAGCCCTATTATTACTTCTGGAAAATGCCGCTTTGGCGTACTTTCCTAGTGCGCACCCTCAGCATACATCATCTTGTTTGGTACTCAACTCTAGAATTCCTATTATAGTTCTTTTGAGAATTCTTAGAGCCCCATGGTGTAAGTGTCCCATCCTCCTGTGCAATAGTTCATTCAAATATTTTTTCCCACTGCTGCTTATCACTGCCATTGGAGATTTAGTTGTAATTTATACAGCTTGTTACTTCTAACTCCTATCTGGGCCTTCTTTTTCCAACTCGGGTGTTTGACATATACTTTCTCCTTAATGAAGAAAAAATCATAGCCCCTGTTTTGAAGCTGAGATATAGAGAGTTAGTTCATCCCCAATCCTGGCACATGCAGCACATTGGTTGCTTGAAGCCGATCCCCTGCTTTTGTTTGAAAGACTACAATACCACTTTCTACGGGGGTGCATTTTGACTTATTTCCCATGGTGATCTGGAAGTTCATCCTTTCTTCCTGATAATTCGAAAAACATTCTCGTATTCCTGTCATATGCCAGGAAGCTCCACTATCTATATACCAAACCTCAGAGGAGGCAGAACTTGCTAGGCAAGCGACTTCTTCTTCCAGTCTGGAAGCTAACATAGAATAATCATGATCCATGTTCTTTGTGCTCTTTTCTTTCTCTGGAGATCTGCGTGAGTCCCTATGAGTTGATGCCCCGACATCATGCTCGTGACTCATAGCAGATTCTTTAATCTTGTTGCTCGATCTCTACTCTGATACCATGTGAAAATTTCTAACATGAAATTCTACAGTAGTATCTGATTTATTTCTCCTACTTATTTTCCACAATATGTTATTTACAAAACACTTCAATAAACATTAAAATAAATTCTACTACAATTATCACATAATAGCATAGAGAAAATAACAATGATATACAAGCACAAGAATCAATCACATCAACATAGTTATTTTTGGACAATTGTCCTCGGTGCAGTAGTAGAGGGTTTATTTATTAATCTTCAACAACATTCTCTTTACAAAGAAAGATTTTAGAGAATACTGAGACAATTATGGGAGAAAACGCCTCAGACAATTTTTATCCTCCTCCTGGAGAAGTTTTGACACCCTGGGGCCTGGAGACCCTCTACCCTCCTCTGCATTAGCTTGCGTGAGAACTGTGTCTCTAGTTGTGTTGTCTCACTGCTCTTCCCTCTGCGTTGTCTCTCAGATGCTCTGCATGACCTCTTCCTCAGTCTCTGACTGATGCTGATACCCTCCTCTTCCTTCACCTTGCTACTCTCCCTTTGAAATTGAACTTCTTCTCCTTGATAATCGATTTCCCTCAGGTTATTGAGTATTTGCCCGGTGTATCTCCAAATGGCTCTCAAGTCTTCTCCTATACTTTTCTTGTTGATGAAACAACAACCGAGATTAAGTCCTTAATCAACGGCTAAGATTAAGACAGACTTGATCCTCGTTTCTTAGAAGCTTCTCACCCATATCTTTATTAATACCCATTAATATTTTTATTTTCCTAAGTTTAGACTTAGGACCTCATTAAAAATATTAATTATTTTATTAACTCATCAACCGGGTGGAATTTCTCCAAACGTTCTGGGTCTTGGAGATCTCATGAATATTAGCCTCTCCACAAAATTTTGGAACTAGATCACATCCGATGCTACCCAAAATCAACATTTTTTTGGATAGATGTCCCCAAAAAAACCTAGTGCGAGAAAACTGGTGCAACAACTCTGAGGGTTTTATATTATTAAGTAATGGTTTCTGAATACAACTCTGGATGCCCTTCTGGCAATCTAGTTACAGAGAAATAAATTGGAAGACAAATTTAGTGAGATTACCTCACTCTACCCGGCAAGTCCCGATTGATTCGGCAGCTGAACCAATTGTTCCTGGCTATCTTTGCGGTGGCCCTACGTAGGCCCTGCGTCAGCTCTGCACTGGGTCTACTTGCCTCATGGAGCTCTAAAGTCATCCCTCCCGGCTCAGACGTTAATTCCCCAACAAATCTTGGACTTTTGCTGGAAGACTACGTTGCTTCTGCGTGAGCTCTTCTGGCTCTGCGTGAAGCACTGTGTGGGCGCTTTTGGCCTAGTGTTAACCCCTTCTGGGTCTGTGGTGCCTCCTCCTGGTGTCTCTCTGCCTCTTTGCTGCATATCCTGGGCTTTGGAGAAGATACTCCAACCCAACTATCCCTGCCCCTCACTACAAAATCTCACTGTTGAAATTCTCTTGGCAGCTCCTCTGCTCTGCTTTAGAAAATCGAACTTCTGAACTCTCTGTGTGTCCTTCCAAATGACCCTCAAGCTTCCTTAAATAATCTCTTGGTTGACATTCAACGGCCCAGATTAGAAGCTAATCAATGGCTAAGATTATTTCGACTTGATCCTCGTCTTCTTCTGGAAGTTACACTCACATTTTACATTAATACCCTTTAATTATTTATTTTTCCTAAGTTTAGACTTAGGGTCCCTTTAAAAATAATTAATTATTCTAATAAAACTGTTTCTGGGTGGACTTTTCCAAAACACTTACATGTTTCTTTAGAATACATGTGCCTAAGCCTCCTTGCAAAATTTCAGACTTAGAGCACATCTGATAGTACCAAAAATTAACACTGCCTCTTAGCGAGGAATGTGCTCTAGCATTCCTCGGATTGACTAGTTGATGGATGGGCTTAGAGGAGCTAAGCACTTCTCTAAGATAGACTTGCGTTCGGGGTACCACCAGATTAGGATGCGTGAGCAGGACATCCCCAAGACAAATTTTCGCTGCCACTATGGGCATTTCGAGTTTTGGTGATGCCCTTTGGGATAACCAACGGATCGACCACATTCCACTCTTGCATGAACCATGTATTTTGTGGGTCGTTGAGGCGTTATGTTCTTGTTTTCTCCGATGACATATTGATTTATAGCCGGACATGGGAGGAGCACTTGCAACATCTAGAGGAGGTGCTCAAGATCTTGCAGGGGCAATAGTTCTATGCGAAGTTGTCCAAATGTGAGTTTGGGCTCACAAAGATGCTTTATATGGGGCACATTATTGGAGAAGATGGAGTGAGGGTGCACCACGAGAAGATCAAGGCCATTTTGGACTGGTCCACACCTAGGAGCGTGACAGAACTATGGGGGTTTTTGGGCATTTGCACCTACTACAGGAAGTTCGTGAAGGGGTTTTCACAGTTGGCAGCACCCCTCATAGGCTTGACCAAGAAAGGTGCATTTGAGTGGATAGATGGTGTGCAGGAGGCTTTTGACTGCCTCAAACAGGTGATGAGCAGTTGTCTGGTGTTGGCATTTCTAGATTTCACACAACCCTTTGTGCTCAAGTGCGATGCATCAGGGGAGGGTGTAGGAGCGGTCCTAATCCAAGGGCGACACCCGATAGCTTTTGAGAGCCAGAAGCTACTTCCCCATGAGCGGTTGTACTCCATTTATGACAAAGAGATGCTAGCCATCATGCATGTGTTGGCTAAGTTTAGATAGTACCTGGTGGCCAACAAATTTCGAGTGAAGACAGATCACAACAACCTCAGATTCTTTCTGGAGCAGAAACAGTTGCAGGAGAGGCAGCAAAAGTGGGTGAGCGAAATCCAGGCGTATGACTTTGACATTGAGTATGTCAAGGGTCGACAAAATGTGGTAGCTGATGCATTGTCTAGGAGGCCGACTACTGTTTCACTTAAGAGCCTTGCACCAGATTGGAGGGCGTAGTTGCTAGTGTAGTATTCCAAGGACCGACATGCGTGCGAGGTTCTTGATGGTACAACTATGGATGAACGGTACAGGGTGATGAACAAGGTGATCTACTATAAGGACCGGATTTATTTGGTATCCAACTCCCAATTGAGGGAGAAGATTATGCAGGATGCCCGTGATTCACCATTTGCAAGACAACAGGGGTTCACTAAAATATACAGGGCCATTAGGGAGTGCTTTTCATTGAAGGGCCTCAAGGGAGATGTTTTGAGGCACATCCGAGAGTGTGGCACATGCCAGAGGAACAGGGGTGAGTAGACACACGCCTCTGGATTGTTGTAGCCTGTTCCTATCCCTGAGGGGAAATGGGAGAGTATTTTGATGGACTTTATCACAGGGTTGCCTGCGGTCCAAGGCAAGCACTGCATCTGTGTGGTGGTCGACAGATTGATAAAGTATGCCCACTTCTTCGCTATTTCTGCCCGATCTTCAGCTCCACAGATGGCTGAACTATTTTTCAAGGAAATGTTTCAACTTCATGGTCTCCCCAAGACCATCGTTAGTAATCGAGACAATAGATTCATGGGAGGATTTTGGCAGAAGTTATACTGGCTGGTGGGTACTGAACTTACTCCGGGCACTAGATATCGTCCCCAGACTGATTGACAAACTTAGATTGTGAACAAGTGGCCGGAGGGCTATTTATGCAACTATGTGACGGGGCAACAACGTGCATGGATACGGTGGTTGCTTTTGGGAAAACACTGCTACAACACAACGTATCACATGTCTATAGGTATTTCCCCATTTCGGGTTTTCTACGGTTATGATGCATTGACTTTCGCTGACATGATGTTTGGAGACAAAAGGGCCCCAAGGGCCAAGAATTGGATACAGGAGACTCAGGATATCCTTCAGGCTCTCAAGGGTAACTTATGAACTATGCAAAACCAACAAAAATTGTACGTAGACAGGGGTTGAGTAAAGAGGCAGTTTGAGGTCGGGGATTTGGTTTTCCTGAGGCTTCAATTGTACAAACCATCCATGCCCAAGTAGAGGGGGGCCAAAAAGATTAAGCCCCATTTTTATTGATTGTACCGGGTCACCAAGTGTTGGTTTTTGTAATCGAATGTGTTTTAGCCACAAAATTTTGTGGAGAGGTTAGAATGCATGAGATATCCAAAACTCATAAATTGTTTATGAAAATTCCACCTAGAGACGACTTAACCAGATTATTAGTCGTTTTTAAAATATTTCGTAAGTCTACACTTAGGGAATATGACAAATTAATCAGAATTAATTAAGCCATGGTGAGAATGTTCTAGAAAAGTACATGAATCGATTTCTAATTAATCCCAGCTATCGATTAAGATTTAATTGTGGTTGTTGAAGTGTCAACAAAGGGCTATAAGAAGAAAGTCGATGGGGCTTAGAGAATACGATTGGAGAGTTCAATTTTGCTGGGAAATTGATTTCCAGAGTAGCCGCTGTGTGTTGGCAAAAGTGATTCAGTGAGGTTGAAGCAGTGAGAGGGGAAAAGATAATGAGGTCGGAGGAAGCTTTTCCAGTTCCGGTGAGTACATTGCAGAGAAGTAGTGATTGCCACAGAGAAGTAGCGTAGATCCCTCTTGGGGAGATTTCTGTTTTGCTGGGGAGAAGTCGAGATTCTCAGCCAGATGTTGGGTAGAGGGTTTGGAGGCAAGGAGTATCAATTTCCTCGACAACAGTTGATGAGTCAGTGAGAGGAGACACAGTTCTGAGCTTGTGGGATGTAGTAGTTGCATACGCTGATGCAGTCACTGCACAGAGGGAGCAAGGAGCATCTTAGTTCGTGTTGAAGTCAGTGTGGGATCTGTGAAAATTCCTAATCCTCAAGGAACCCCTATTGCAGCAAAAACTGAATTTACTTCTCCTACTTGATTGTAATATACATTATCAAGTTATTTTCTGAATACTGAAGCAAATTACTTTTGCAATGTACACTACTTCAAATTTGATTTCATGAAACATAAAATTGAGCAAAGAACAAAATACATAGGACACATTTATTTTTGGACAAAATAGTCCCTGGAAAAACCCAATGCGAGAAAGGCGGTGTAGCAAATCTGAGGGTTTTCTATTATTAAGCAGTAGTTTTGAATATAATGCTGGCTACCCTCTCGACAAACTAGTGACAGAGAAAATACAATGGCAGAAAACTAAGTGAGTTTTACCTCACTTCACCCGACAGTTTCCGGCTAATCCAGCAGCAAAATTGGCTAACCTTGACTATCTCTACCCTGGCCCAGTGTTAGCCTTTCAGGCTTTGCCTCAGATCTGTGTTGTCTCTTTTGCCTACTGCGTCAACCTTCTAGGCTGTTCCGGCAGTTCCCCGAGAGTTTCGACTTTCTGCATGACGGTAGCTTCTGCTTTTGTGCTGGTCCTTCTGGCTCTGCATCAGGCCTGCATGGGCCCAGATTGGCCCAACATCAGTGCTCTTAGATGCTACGCTGTCTCCATTAACGTCTCTCCACCTCTCTGTCAGTAGTTCTGAAACAACCCTGCTCTGTTGCTGCAAAATGATCACCTAGTTCAAATTCTCAGCTTCGTTGCCCCATAAATCGAACTCCAGATCAGTTCGTTCTCTCTGTGTGTGTTTCTAAATGAACCCCAAGCCTCCTTACACTTTTTTCGTTGAGACTTCAACGACCGAGATCAAGTCTCTAATCAACGACTAAGATTAAAACTTGACTTGTCCGCTTTCAAAACATTCTCACCCATATTTTGATTAATACCCATTAATACTTTAATTTTCCTATGTTTAGACTTAGGGACCTCATTAAAAATATTAATTATTTAATAAAAGTACAATATGGGTGGAATTTCACCGAACAGTTTCTGAGTTCTTTAAAACTCACGTGCCTTAGACTTGTTGACTACTGGAGTAGCACTTGATGATTATGTGAAGACTCCATGCCCAAGGATGATCCAAAGGACACTTGTACCATCAGATGTCATCAGTCAACAGAGTTTTTTAACTCTCCTTCTCTCTTCTCATCATCTTTCTTCTTTGTACCCAGATTCCACACACTGCGGGGAATTGTAATAAGTGATGCTAGTATGATGAGTTTCTTGAATTTGTAACAGGCCTAGGATGTGGGACTCGATCAGCGAATGAGTACACCTTGGAGTGTTTTTTTTATACGGTTAATTATCTCTTCTTTTTCAGAGGCAGATAATTCTTTGGATTTTTTCACTCATTTTTACCCCAAAGCCGAGGTGACG
>APFE031591864.1:19164-46253 GCA_000404065.3 Pinus taeda
GTGGAAAGCCAAGCATTAGTTACAGGTGCAACGTTACAAAAATGACAAATGGCTTGGGGTGACTGCTCGCCTTCCTTTGCCACTTGGATAGAAGCCATCCTCTAGTGAAAATACTTTAAATTTTGCCTTAGGTGTTGAAAAAAGTGAAGTGTAGATGAGCGGCCCCACTTGGAGAAAATCGTGAATCGAAATGTCGCGAAGCGAAAGTGATTTGGCCTTTTTGTCTATATGCGCCGCGCCCAAATCTATATGCGCCACGCCACTTTGGAGGTTGTTTTGAGGTACCTGCAGGAGTCCAAATTGTACCCAAGTGTGCTTGTTGGAAAACCTGGCCTGTCTAATTTCCAACCCAAGTGGAATTTCTGAATTTGGTGCTCATTTGCCCCTCCAAAACTTCATTCTCCCAAGGCTACTTCCTGTGTGTCAAAATAAGGGCAGAGAGGCCATTTTTTGAGTGTTTTTGACCTCCTGGGGACTCAAATCATGCCCAAATTTCTTGTCCATGCACCAACAGTCATGATTTTTCATGTTGAATCCAAAAATTCAAGCCATTTGTGATTTGGAGCCCCCAATCCTAAGCGTCGCTCCACAAGGAGAAAAAACCAGTGTTGTGACCAAAAATTTTCCATGTGACCAAACTTGTCCAAAATTTCTTGAAATTTGGGCTGGAGATCCTCTATGAGGTGCTATGCTGGGCCATAGAGTCTTCTGTCAAGATTCAAAGCCAATCTTTCTATTTTTTCCTCTTTTGTCTTTGTGTCGCTCTCCTCACTTTCACCTTCAAACTCTTTATCTGAGCCTTTGAACTCATGTTCCGTGCCCTGTAGTGATAAACCATCCGCCTCAATATGGTTTTGTCCTTGTTATCCTTCTTTAACAGTCTCTGAAGGTGGATGTTGATATGATCGAGCCAAGACTCTCGGTCATTGTTAATCTCTTGCTCTAATGGAGTGAGCTCAATCCCCTTATGTTGGGCAGCTTGGCGGTTCTCGTGAATGTTTTGCAGCTCCATGATCTCATGCTGGTCTTCGAGCTGCTTGTTCCTATGCTCCAAATACCTGATAATCCACTTGGCCCTCTCCAAATTGAGAGACAAGGCTTGGATCTCCATTTGCTGCTCCTGGATGGTCCTCCTAAGTTTGGCACTCTCCACATCTGTATCATCATCATGAATGAGGATGAAGTCAGCCTCTTGTTCACCTGATGGCCCCTCATCATGCATGGGCTTCTTTCCCCTGTTCTGTACCTATGTTGCCAATTTCGTAAGCGAGGCCCCTTCCACCCCAGGTGGAGATAACACTCGCTTTGCTGCTGCAAACAAATGTCTACTGCCTCTCTGATATGTGATGAATACCGACATAGTAGCGGTCTCACTGATGTTTGAAATATGCTACTGCAAGAGGACAAGCCAATAGCTCTGTGAGTGTAGTGGGCTCCTCTCAGATGTGTTTTCCTCCCTTATGTTTTCTTCTCGGTGCATGAATTTCTTGGGAGGAATCACCCATTGTTTCCTCATCCCTTTCATAAGCTAAATCAGTTTCCATATTTGCCACTGTTTGATGTTCAATGATGAGTATGAATAGATTTTATATCAAGAATAGGTGTTTGCTATTTGACGAATGGAATTGATGAGTGGGAATGTGAATGAGGGATTTTGTGCTGAATATAGGGTTATAAGGGAGTGATATGGTTTGGGGAATGAGGATTAGGGTTTAGGGTAATAATGAGAATTTGTTGTTAGGGTTTAGGATTTTGGGGATAGGGGGGTAGGATGAATGTGAATGAGAGAGGGGTAAGGAATATGAAATGAGGGGAGTGTAGTGGAGGAATGTGAAAATGATTTCAGGGAGAAAATAGCAACAATGACAACTTTTGAAAACCCTAGATAGTTTTTCAGAACACTGTGCAACAAACTAGGGTTTGTCTTTTCACCTATTTACACACCATCAAGGAGGATGAAAACTCTTGCAATGGCACTTAGGGATGATTTAATTACTTGGAAGAATGAAGTATTTTCAATTTGGAGGAAGATTTCAATGAAATTCAAGCCCTTTAGCCCTGTGCGCCGCACCTCCCATGTGTGCCGCGCCAGTGTAAATTTACAATGGAAAATTTCTCCCTGTGCGCCGTGCATTTTTTCAGGAGCCTTTTGGAGACCTTACCGATGTCAAAATTGGGTGCAGGATAGCCTTTTGGAAAGGTATTTGAGTCTAATTTCCAACCCAACCAGAAATTTTCAATTTGGATTCCATTTGCCTTGTCAAAAATCAAATCTCCCAAGACTAGTCAAAATGTACCGAATGAGGCTACCTCAAGGCAGAGTGTTGTTGCAGTCAACTTTTGAAGGTGTTCCTCAACTCAAAATTGAGCTCATGGTAGCTCATTGGAAAGAGCTTTGCATCTAGTTATCATTTTACGCATCAAGAAAGTCATTTGGCTAACCAAGCTAGGAGAAAATGTGAGTTTCCTAAGGTCATGTTAGAGGTGCATCAATTCTCTCGAGGAAATTGTATTTTTGACATTTCTCTAAAACCCTGACACCTGTGTAAAAAGTGAAGGAGGTTTTTCTTCCTTGGCCTATTGTGGATAAAAACCTCTCTCAGTTTTCCAAAATTCATATTTTCTTGCTCAGAAACATCATTTGAGTGAATTATTGAACCTTCCTCTGGCCTGCAAGTATCATTGAAGCACTTTGAGAACAACAATTTGCAAACCCTAGACCTAATGACTGAAATGAGTCTTGTCTATTAAAATATCAAACATTGACTGTCATGGATTTTAATAACTTTGATGAAAAGACCTAAGCCAGGAGGTACAATACATGAGGGGAATGAACTGACAAGACCCTTCCATCAGATTATGGCATGCCTCTAGCGGAATGTAGCTGAGTGAATGGAGCGAGACACCTAAAAATGAGATGCAGAAGGAGTTTTGATATCTGACAGAGGACTGACAAGACCGACTCTAACACTAAGCATAGAACATACCATTGTTATCTAAAATTAACAAGATGTCTCTACATTGTTGATTATTATAGCCACACGTTTTGAAAATGATCTTCTCATGTTGCCCATTAATTGTGTGTCACAATGGTTGTTAGATGCAATTATCTTGACAATAACCACACCTCCAAATGGTAGGTTATTAATGTCTGGTTTCCCAGCAATCCCTATAGTATGGGGAACATAGCAAGCCTCTTTATTTAGAGCAAGATTCCCAAGAGTTTTTGAATTTGAGTCCTGGTCATTAGCTTCTATTTTATCTTCAGGTATGGAACTTCCCTTTCTCTTTAGTGCTTCTGAGGATACCCATTCTTCCATTTGCTTTATCACTTTCATGAAGGTTTTTTTATAATCTTCAAATTTTTTAGAAAAGTATCCATGCCTTAAGAAACATTTTTCCTAGTTACCTTGAGCCTTTTGATTTCGGTTCGATATTACATGGTTTTAATCCCACATCTGACCAAGAGCATGGATCTGATACCACTAATATTCCATCTCAAAATTTCTTCCACATGTCATTGTGTCTTTTGAGTTTGTTGGTTTTTATTTAGTGAAAGTCTTTGTTAAACACTTTGAGAATAGATTGATGTAGGAGTATTTTCTTATTTGTCACACATGAATAAGGAGAAAGGAATAAGAAACTGATTACATGAATAACCCAGCTCATAAATAGAAATTATAGGGAACCCAACGTATTATTTTTCCACTAAGAGATGCATGCTATAACCTTTTAAAGCATTATTCCTCCATTAATGAAAACCCATAAATACATAACAGTAAGATATAAACAAGAGCATAGTGCATAGGTAATACAAATGAATTGGGAAGGAAGTGGTTGCTAATGCAAATGTCAACACAAAGTCATTTCATAAGAATCCTCCATCTCTAGATCGTAAAAATACATTTCTCAAGTACACAGATAATACATGATCATGTAAATTACGCCAATTACAATACATATTGGTCCAGAAATGAAGAAATTTCTGGTCCCTAGGGTCAATATAGTGCTTGGACAATCATTGTTGGAGATCTCTACTTGGAAAACGATTTCTAGGAATTTAGTGGCCTAGAATTGTAGCTTCAGTTCAGCTCCTTTCACAAGGGATTCAACCCACTAGCTGGAGTAAATTTTGCCTCAATGTTCAATCCCAAATTTTGAAGATGATTTTTGGCACTAATCCCTGGAATTACAAGATAGCTCAACCTCCCTGTAAGTTAAGAAAATCGATCCTTAGCACTACAAATCTCCTTGGCACCTTGAGACCTATAAATCAGATCTAGGAATAGTAAGCAACTTCTTCCTTGATTGCACAACTCAGCCCTTGGAGGTACCATAACCATGTATCCCAAATTATAATCACGATATTGAAGCTTCATACAAACAAATACTATTAGATCTTCAAGAAATAAGAAAACCAAATCCTCTAGGGTGGCAGATGATGTCCACTGAAGAAGGAGAGATCTAGCTATGGTGGCAATGAGACCACTGAAACTAGAGAGAGAGAGAGAGTTTCACCTAAAACCCTCAAAATAGAAACTCGCTAGTAGAAAATAGAAGAAGATACAAATTCAATATTGTTTTCCTGAAACCCTCAAAATAGAGGTACCTAGAAACATGCATTGAAGACAGTGTTTTAAAAACCATTTTTAAAAACCGGTTACTGGTCTAATCGGCCGGTTAGCAAGGCCGCCGGTCAGAACTGGCCAAAAAACCAGGTTAGAAAGGCAGTTTTACCATTTTCTGGCCCTAACCGGTGAAAACCGGCCGGTTTAGGACGAAACCAGCCAGTTTGTATCAAACCGGCCGGTTCCGTCCTAAACCGGCCGGTTTTAGGCATGCACACCATAACAATGCGAATTATTTGTTAGGGTGAGAGTCTGAGACATTAAGCGAAGAATACGTTGATAATGAACCTTGTTTAAGTATCTGCACCGATCGAAAAGTAAGTGAAGGGCTTTTAAAATGTGAAAACGTGATCAGCAAAGTGCGTGCATCCGCAAGAAATGTGTTCTGAAGGAGACCTTGAAGACCCCGTTGCAATGGCCTGTCTGTTTATAAAACAAACTTAAAAGATAATTGTTGTTGGCCGGTAATGTTTCTGAAAACCAAAGTATGTAACTATTATATAATTTTGGAATTCCAATTTGTAAATGTTAGGGTGCTAACTTGGTTCTGCACATAAGTACATTTTTTGACTTGTAATTTGATTAAAATCTCTTTAAATTATTATATTTATTTTTTAAATTTAATTTAATTAAGAGCGTTTAAAATTATATATATTTTTTTCTGAAATTGTAATTTAATTAAATATAGGAATAAAAAATAAAAGAAAAGATAATAATTATCTATTATTATTTCTTAACCTGTGTTTTTTAATGCTAGTTATTCCAACTTTAAACTCCACACCTTGAAAATTTATAAACAAAAACATAAAATATAATGCCATAAATTAATGAATAATTCGAAATAATTAAAGTTTTCCGTTTAAAAAAGTTCACAAAGACATTTGGATTTCTATAATTATTTGTATTTTTTTTTATATGTACAAGCCTATAATTATTTGTATTTTTTTCCTTTTCTATATGTACAAATCTATATATTTAGAGCCTCACTGTTTATGTATTTTGTCGATGATATGTATTGCACTTGTGCCATTTTGATATATTCACCTTTACATGGTATATAAATGAGCAATTTTTGCATATTTTGTCTCTATTGGCTTGGAATCATGGTTTTAAATCTTAAAAATAGTTTTTTTCATTAAAAAATAATTATTTAATGTATTTTTCTAAAACCGGTTCGTTTAGACCAAACCAGTCCCGGTTAGACCAGTTCCGGTCGGTAAACCGGTTCATTAGGTGGACCGGTCCGGTCACCGATTCCGGTTTTAAAAACATTGATTGAAGATGACAGGGCAGCAAAACTAAAACCCCATGTCTCAAAATTTCTCATATATTGTTTGAAGATAATGTTCTCTTTAGAGTGGCAGTGGTCAGTGAACTCAAAGAAGCAAACAAAGTACATAGGGGTAGCACTCAATCTTATGCTTAGCAACGATAATGGAAATCAATCTAGAGAAATCTACCATAGACATGTATCACAGTAGTGATGACAAAGAGGAAATGGATTCAAGCTTTACTGCCTTACAAGTTACGAAGCCCTGGTTTTCCACCTAAAAGAGATTGATTGCTCAATTATGACTTTTTAAAATGATAAACAAAATAATCTATTAGTTGTGCAATAGGGGAATATATAAAGGAGTCACACTAATATTAATCAAGATTATGGGTGACATCAGTTTATTAGATGACAATGGAATGTATGCTTAAAAGGAATCCACAAAATAAATAATTAAATAAAAATCATAAACTATATTTTAGATATCTATGGGCAAGAAAAAGAGACAAAGTAGATATTCACCTAGTAAAACTAGAAGAAACCGTAACGCCCAAAAAAATGAGGAGATTGGGCACTAAAGGTAATACCCAATTTTTCAAATTGTCTTGACACAAAAGGATTCTGGAGCATCATGTCCATAGAAGAGATGTGCCAATTAGTTATGATAAAGAAATATATTGGGCTTGAAAATGATTGTAAACCTGTCTAAATTATAGAAAGTTGCACCAATGTGCATCATTTCCATCGCACATCATGCAAATTCCGAATGTCATGGGAAAAATGGATCCCTTCCTCGCCAAAGTGTAGCTATGCAAGCACTAGTAATTAATGCCATTGTAAATCTACTATTTCTCACTACAAAAATTAAACCCGGGAACAAGCGCTC
Organism: Pinus taeda; assembly: GCA_000404065.3. Taxonomy (NCBI): domain Eukaryota; kingdom Viridiplantae; phylum Streptophyta; class Pinopsida; order Pinales; family Pinaceae; genus Pinus; species Pinus taeda. Next base: position 25,952 of record APFE031591864.1, read on the forward strand.
AATTAAATTAAACCAGGGAACAAGGGCTCAGTTAAATTAGAGTTTGGACATCTAAAAGTTTTAGATTTCACAAAAGCTCTACACCTTTAAACAATTTCTTCACCATTTTTCTCTTTTTATTATAATAATATAATTTATTTTTTATTATAATAATAATAATAATAATATATAATAAGAGGATTTTATGGCCTTTACAATGGAAAACCAAATCCTTAGTCTCCTAAACAAAATTTCTCAATTTACATGAATGAGTTTTCAAACCACCACACAAATTTTATCTAAAATATATTTAACCTTTAGGTATGTTATGGGTGTTATATGAATAAAGCTTCAAACCACCACACATATTTTATATAAAATATATTTAAGCTTTAGGTTATATGTTAGGTGTGCTATTTTAACGTTTTGTATGTCATAGTTGGGTCTTGGGCCTCTAAATTTAGCCTCAATATCATTAGGAGGATTTTTGCACCATGTATGGCACTTGAGGCCTTAACCATGGTCAAGGAAGCATCATAAGGTGTTTGGGTCATATTTGAATCTTCCCATGATCAATATTCTTGAAAAAGTATTTGAATTCCCACACAAGACATATCTAGGGAATATTTGGCCTCCATGGGGGATCTTTGTCTCCATTGGTATGGTTTACATGATAAGAATGGGTCTTGGGGAATGTACTATCTCAAGGGGAGGAGAAAATAGGGCCTTAGGCCCCAAATAAAGATTCTATAGCTCAAGGAGCATGAAGTAACCCTTAAACAACCACATAGATACTCTCTAAGGGATATTCAGATTTCAACTTGGATATGGGAGCCATGGCATGTTATTCTACATAAAAAGTCACAAGAACTGTTATTATGTATGGTTTTCTAATAATAGTGTGTGCACATTCTAAAAATGTGAATGTGCTATTAGATTGTGTGCACATTTTTGTAATGCATGTATCTTTAGAATTATTTATAAAATTATATGGCTTTAGAGTAATTTAGATTTATGTTAATTAACCTAGTTTAAATGAACATACATTGAATTCAAATTAATAAAATCATTTTCTTTATGAATCTAGTGAAATAATCAACCATCATATGTAACAACACCACAAAAACCCCACAACAAATAGTGTGTTGTCTCTCTAAGTATATGTGAGGAACAACTTCCTACTAAGCCTTAAAACCATTCTATATGAGTAACTCTTTTTTTTGTCCCACCTTCTAAAGGGAGTATAAAACTATTATATAAAAAATATACTCTATATTGTATAAAATTGTTATAATTTTAACATTATATATATATATATATATATATATATTATATATATTATATATATATATTATTATATATATATATATTATATATATATATATATATATATTATATATATATATATATATATATAGATACACATATACATATACATATAATTCTTTTCTATTTATGACAAGGATATTGAGTATGTCAATATATGTTGTGGTTAATAATTTTAATAGCAACTTTTATGTTGGTTTAGTAGTGATTGTATAAAGTGCTATACTCTTAGATTCATGGGCCCCTTTAAGGGGTTCGTTGAATCAATCTACCTAAACTTTAACATTGCAGATGAAGGTCTCTAAATTTTAACACTAGAAATGGACTTAGAGACCCCTTTGTCTCTAGATTTAACATTGCTTATGGATCCAAAGAAGGGGGTCTATGAATCCATTTGTAGTGTTAAACTTTAGAGACAAAGGGGTATTCATAATTTTAACACTTTATATGGATTCAAAGACGCATTTGTCTCTAAATTTTGATACTGCATATGGATTCAAAAACCCCTATAGTGAAATGTAACACTTCGATATCAAAATTGCAATTTTCCATTTCCTAAGTGACACAATTAAAAATTACTATCATAAATGACTAATTTATATCCTTGTTGTACTTGTTATTTGGTCATATTTTTATTCTTGGGCTATAATAGCCATTTATGTTAATCATTATTAATTTTTTCACTGATTATCTAGTAATATATTTTAATCCTATACTAAATTAGTCATTTAAGTTAGTCTCTTTTAGTTTAGTCACTTATTGTCTAGTCATATATTTTATCCCTAGACTAAATTAGTCGTTTAAGTTAGTCATTTTTAGTTTGGTCACTTAAAATTGCTCAAAATTAGTAGTAATTCACTCAAAATAATTGCAGTAACTAAATGTTTTAGTCACCTAGTCACTAATTTCATCATTTTTTACTAGTGGTGGCTGGGGCTTAAATAAATTATTCCATTTTTCAAAATATTTGGTTTCCAAATGCAGATGGACATTGATCCCTATGTAAAACCTCTAAAAGTCTGTGGTCACCCACAAGTATATTGTCCCTAGTTATTTAGAAGACTGACTATTTGGATGTAGGGATGGATTTCGATTGAATATTAGGGCCTATAGGGAAAGCACCAGACTTCTTCGCAAACGTATATACAATATCTAGCTGATGGTCACATTAAACTGATAGACAAAACCTATGAACTTATTTGGAGCATTTTCCCATTTGGATCCTACTCTCTTAGGTGATCTGTAATGCAAACTTGAAGGTGATATACAAAATTGCAAGCGAAATTTTATGCCTTTTTGGTAATGGATCAATTTATAAAACACATCAAAAAATTATTTTTAAACTTAGTTAATGACCAAAATAGAGACAAAATACCATATTAGAAACACATAACAACAAACATAATAAAGGAGTTCACCCCTTTCCTGGGCTACATCTCCTGGTCCAACTTCCAATGCAGGGCCTCTTTGATTAAGTGCTCAAATTTTGTTTATACATCTCAAGATGAAAAATTGATGTCTCTAATGGATCCAAAACTGTCAAAAAACCCCATCTTGGCTCTTTATGTCCCTCACTTGGCCAAAAACTGAGAAAGTTATGCTTCTTCCAATTTTTTTTTTAATTTCCATAGCTAACCATCCTACCTGGCTTGAGCACCCCAAACCTAGAATCAGAGCTCAAATATGGCCTATAATCACGCCCGACAGGTGAAATTATCAGACACTTAAAATGTCCACTAACTCCCAAAATTCTGAAATTCGTGGTCGCATGGGGCCATGTGCCCAAGGGTTGGGGCTAACCACCCGCCACACCGATCGGGCCCCCAACACTTCGCACTTGGTTCTATTATGGCACATTGGAACCCCCAAAACCTGATTCTAGGGCCAACAAATCCGTGCGTGTGCCAACTGCTGAGGATTGTGGTCATATAGGGCACATGTACCTTGGGGCTGGCCCTCGCTTCGTGCCATAGGGTTGGCCCCCTCCAATACGCTCCCACCATGGTATTATGTGGTTAGAGTTGTGACCATGGGGTTGGGGCTAATCCCTAGCCCACGGACTAACCCCTTGGTTCTGAGGGCATGGGGACCAAGGCTGGGGCTTAGCCCTGACCCTAACTCCAAACTCAAATGCACATAAACTTAAATAAAAGGTCGAGACTTATATGGTTAAGTCTCATGTGATAGCGCGATGGTAAAGGGTCTTGCTATTAGGTGATAGGTTTGCAGTTTGAATCCTATGGGGTGTCATCGGCCCTTAATCAAATTTTTCCATGCCATGAGGAGGCCACGTGGCATCTAACCATTGGCCCATATGGCCTCCAACCATTAGAGCCACCAAATTACACAGTCAACTAGAAATATAATAAAAAATTCAAACCCACCAAATTCAAATTTTTTTTTGACCAATATGGAGTGACCAAGTGGCAGCGTGCCATTGGCCCAAAATGCACAGTCAGCCTACCAAACTGCAATATTTTACCTATTTAAAAAATCAATCAGAACGCGATATCAGGAGCATATGATATTGGTTTTGAACGATTCAAGTTGTGTTGGATTCAGATCACCGAAATCTATGCACGGATATAGGTTTCAAGCTCTATCACACACTTTGAATTTTGAGCACTAAATTAATCCTTTGGATCACTCCTCCCCATTGTAAGCTTTTGGAACTCCAAAAGACTACTTTCAGTCAACAAATAGATGAGGGTACAGTTCCCTCACCCTTCCCTTCTCAAGCCATTTGGATTTTCCTGAATTTATACCTTGAAACCCCATACAACGTTGCTTCTCGTTCCTTCTTCTTGAAGTTCCTGTTTCTCTATCAAGGATAGGATCTTGTTGCAATTCTTCAAGATGTTTAGAAGAGAAAAATTATGTTAAAGAAATCTAAACATTCTCTCCTATGTCTTCAATCAAAGGAGCCTTACCCATTTTCAATTTTTTTTCACTTTGAAATTTTTCTTTGTTGATTCAAATATTTACTTCATTTCCAACCTAAAAATTGTGGTCAAAATGAAATTTATCATGTCTAGCCTTGTTTTTGGCTTGACTCTTCACCAAATGTGATTGCCATTTCCATGCACTATCATTCTTCAAAGACAAAACACTAGGAGACCCAAAAGAAGATGTATTATAACTAATGTTCCTTTTGTCAAGTAGTTCTCGCATCTACTTCTTGATTTATGCTTTCTCTAACACTGGCATCTTATTCAAACCAATGTTTGAAAGTGAATCATCCTGCTACAAATGAACATGATGTTGTTTTCCTCCTTTAAGAGGCAACACATTAGATTCCTGAAACATCTTATCACATGTGTTAACAACTTCAACTGAATCATATTTTAATGTTTCATCACATTCTTGGAAGGCTTAAGATTCATCAATATCTTTATGTTTAATCATAAACAATGCAAAATTCTAACTAGCATTTATAAACCTCTTCATTTGTCCAGCATTCGCAAGAGACAAATTCAACTTCTTTCTATGTGCTCTAACAATGTGCTCAATATCATATTTAAAAAAGTGATACTTCTTCTCATGGCGATGAAAGATGGCTTTCCTATCATATAAGTATGGAGTTCCCAAAATAATCCTGCAAATGTCAAGTGGTACCACATCAAGTTCTACCTTATCAATAAAAGTTGCAATGATGGAAAATTTAAGTATGCATTTTCTTGCCACTTGCAACTTGGCATTGTCACATACCCAAACCAAAGGATAAGGTTTAAGATGAGGAATGGTTTCCAAATTTAGTTTCTTGACAATGTCTTTTGAAATGAGGTTTGCTTGTGAACCACTATCAAACAAAGTATCTAGCTTGTTATGTTTTGTGATGACTCTAATATGGAACAACTCTATTCTTTCTCTTTCATTTTGAGTTTCAATGGGTTTGCTAGAAGAACTAGTACTTGCAATTGAATCCTTACCTTTCAATCCCATGGATATGTTTTTTGTTTCATCTCTAGAATCAGATCCTAGATCTTGTTGTTTAGTTGTAGCAATATTTTCTTTCTCCTTGTTATTAAACTTTTTGCGTCTCATCTCAGGATGCAGTTTCCAACAGTGATCTTCATCTTGGCCTTCTTTAGAACAATGTTTACGCGTGAGCTTTTCTCCCTCTTTCTTGATTGAAGCATTATTTTTATGCTTTTCCCTTGAACTTCCCTTTTCCTTTTTCTCCAGACTTGAATTTCTTCTCACTAGTTTCTTCATAAACATTTTTCCATCTTGCCTCTAAATGAGTTTCATGTACACAAACTTCATCCAGTTTTGTAGGGTTAAACTGTTAGGTCCCTCTACTACTAGTGCAACCCCTTATTGTTATTAGTACAACCCCCTTATTATGTTGTTGTGCCCATGTGGTCCCCATATTTTTATTATTGTGCCCCATAGAAGCCCACTATTGTTATTATTTTTTCCTTACATTATTATTGTTATGTCGGCTCTTATTATATTATGACCCCTTAGACTCCTATATATAGAAAGGAGGTCTTGTCATTTGTAGCATCTAAGAATTGTTCATTTGTGTAATGTAAAGGAGGTTGCCCCATCGAAGAGGCTTATTTCTAAGGCACTGATCTAACTTTTCTATCTTTTTGTGAGCTGGTTTCATAACATTTGGTATCAGAGCTTTGAATTCTATGGTTTCGCTGCTCCAAACAGGTCATCATGGAATTTTCGCTATAACATTTTGTCTGTGACGTGTCAGAAGCTAAAAAAATAAAACCCATTTGAGAAGAAATCTCGCTGAACCTCGGGCCCAAATTTCATATCTTGTCTCGCTATATTTTCGGAGATATGATCTAAGGAAGTTAGGGCTTTTGTAAGCTCCAGAATTTCATCTAAAACAGGTCATCATAGAATTTGTGCTATAACTCTTTCGCTACAAAGTTTTAGAAGCTAAAAAAAAAACAATTTGAGAAGAAAGTGGTTTGAAACACGGTTCTGAATTTCAAGTCTTGTCTCGCTATATTTTCAGAGATATAATCTGAGACATTTAGTGTTTCTGCAGGGAAAAGTGTCATAACTTTCTCTTTGAGCATCAGATTGAAATTTGATAAGAAGTTACAGAAAGAGGGTGGACTGTAGTTTTTTGTATGTATTTTTCAGATCTGAAGGTCAAAATAGTGACACGTGGCACATCATACAAGTTCGCTATTCTGAAAAGGTGTATTATTAGGTCATCTTGGGAGATTATGCATAACTCTTTCTTGGAGAATCCAATTTCTATCAAAAAGGTGGCATTGGAAAGAGGATGTAGAGGACTACTGCATATCACGATTTTAAAACTAGAAGATCCAAAATTATAGAGTTACAATCATTTCAAGATCAAGCTCCTAAAATCAAGAAAAAGCAAGATGAGGAAGTGTGATGGCAAGGATCCGGTAAATTGGATACTACAGATGGAGAAATATTTTGATCTACATGGCGTACCACTGTTACAAAAGGTACGTATTGCATCTAATTATTTAGAACCAGATCAATTTTTATGGTATAAAAGACTTTGTTCTCGTAAACCACTTGTTACATGGTCAACTTTCATGGAGGAAATGATAGCACATTATGAGGATACAAAGAGAAACACCTTCTTTAGCCAATTGATAAATCTCAAACAAAAGTGTTAAATGGTAAAGCACATTGAGGACTTTCAAAAATTGAATATAAGGGAAAATGATATTCCAGAGAAGCATAGGATTGATGTCTCCATAGGGACTTTAAAGGATAACATTCAACATGAGGTTCGTCTTTGGGAGCCTGATTCATTGGAGAAGGCAGTCAAGTTGGCAAGAAAAGTGGAAAGAAAAATTATGGAAACAAGGAATTCTACCACTCACAACTATAAACATGGAAGTGTTCTTTCTCCTAGCCATACACAACCTACAAGTGTTACACCACAACAATTGGAAGAAAAAAAAGAGAAAAAGGGCTTTGTTACAATTGTGATAGAAAATGCACTAAGGTCATAAGGGTGCTAAGAAGAAAGTATTTTACATAGATTATGAAGAGGAGGAAGAAAAGGATCAAGAAACATAAAAAGAAGAGGATATACACCAGGAACAAACCCCAAAGAAAGAAGAAATGGATCTAACCATATCTTGTAAAGCATTGGCAAGAATTACCACTCCTCAAACTCTCAAGATACAAGGACATATCAAGAAGAAAAATGTTCAAGAAGTGAAAGATCACATCGAGCATCAAGAAATGAATCCAACCATAGCTTGTAAATGATTGGAAGAAATTACCATAACTCAAACTCTAAATATAGAAGGACATATCAAGAAGAAAAAGGTTCAAGCAGTGAAAGATCACATCGAGCATCAACAACAAGTTCTCCAACTTTTAAAGGATAACGCCGCTTTAGTGCAGAATCAAAGGAAACAACAGGTAGATCAACATCGCAATGAAAAATGTTTTGATGTAGGTGACTGGGTATTTTTACGGCTACATCTCAAGCAAGCTATTTATGAGAAGGAAATGTTGGCAATACTACATGCACTTAAGAAATGACGACCTTACCCGATGGGAAGACACTTCAAGGTAAAAATGGATCATGATAGTCTTAAATACTTTTTAGAACAAATATTATCTTTAGAGAATAAAAAAAATGGGTCACAAATATGTTGGGTTAGACTTTGACATCATCTACAGAAAAGGGAAGAAATTTTTTGTTGCAGATGCACTCTCAAGAAAGAATGAGGATGTGGAAGCATTGTTTTGTGCTATTTCTATTATCCAACCAAATTGGATAAATGAAGCAAGGGATGAATGGAAGAATGACGAAGAAGTGTGACCACTCATTCAAAAATGGCAAAATACCCCAGTTCAAACAATATTGCCAGAACTTGACGAGGAAGGAAAAATCATATTGGAACCTAGAGCAATCACAGAAACAAGAACTCGACAGCTACGAAATCAATCAATTTCAGAGTATCTCATCAAGTGGAAAAACTTACCCACTAAATATTTCACATGGGAGGACAATAATTTTATACAGAAGCATCAAGAACCACTCAAGTGTTGAGGACAACACTTTTTGAAGGAGAGGGGCATGTTAGGTCCCTATACTACTAGTGTAACCCCTTATTGTTATTAGTACAACCCCATTATTATATTGTTGTGCCCATGTAGTCCCCAATATTGTTATTATTGTGCCCCATAGAAGCCTACTATTGTTATTATTTTTCCCTTACATTATTATTGTTATGTCGACTCTAATTATATTATGACCCCTTAGACTCCTATATATAGAAAGGAGGTCTTGCCATTTGTAGCATCTAAGAATTGTTCATTTGTGTAATGTAAAGGAGGTTGTCCCCTCGAAGAGGCTTATTTCTAAGGTGTTGATCTATCTTTTCTATCTTTTTGTGAGCTGGTTTCATAACATAAAAAAACAAATTGTGTATCTCAAATAACCATGTAATCCTCCAAGTTATTTGAGTAGAGTATCTTGGGAGGACAAATCTATATCCAAAATCAAATCCCTTTTCCTAAATTCTTGAGTATTGCTTTTCACATCTTGACCCTAAGCTTGTCTAAAGTTTTTCCAATCCATTATATCTTTTTGCATGTACGCTAATGGATAAAATTGCCTTCTTATTGTAACAACAAAATCATTCCAAGGGGATAAAACCTTACCATGTTTCTTCATGTCCTCTTGAGTTTTGACCTCCCACCAAATAAGTGTTCCACCTTCCAACCTAAGAGAAGCAAGCTGAATTTTTGTCTCATCATCCTTGATTCTTTGTATCCTGTAATACACTTCAATGATGAACCCAATTATCTAATTTCTCAGCATCTACCTCTCCATCATATATAGGAAATTCAAACTTAATGTCAAGCTTTAACAAAGAAGTTTTACCATGTCCTTTTGGAAAATTTGGAGGTGTTTATGAAAGGGTAGAAGATGTGGATGAAGATGAGGATGATGGAGGTGAAGGTGGTGGCTTATCACCATTTCCTCCATTCCCTTTTGGAGGTTTGTCTCCTTTTCCTCCATCTCCTTTTGGAGGTTTTGAGATTTCTCCATATAGCCTTGAATTCATCTCTTCATAAAGAACCTTTACCATTCCATACATTTCAAAGAAAGCTTTTACGAAAGTTCTTTCATCTTCAAACATCCCTGCACGACCTTCTTCATGTGCCAGACTATTGAATCTTGAGGTGTGTTTGTTCTCCTTGAAACTTTTTGAGATCTTGGCTCCATGAGCTCTCCTTCTCCTCTTTTAAGCTTCAACCTTGTAAGCATCAAAAAAAAATTTGCAAACAAAATCAAACCTTCACAATAACCTTGAGCTTTTGATACCAAAATGGTCTGTAATGCAAATTTGAAGGTGATATACAAAATTACAAATGAAATTTTATGTATTTTGGGTAATGGATCAGTTAAAAAACACATAAATAAATGATTTTTAAACTTAGTTAACAACCAAAATAGAGATAAAATGCCATATCATAAACACATAACAACAAACATGATAAAGGAGTTCACCCCTCTCTTGGGCTACATATTCTGGAGTTCACCCCCCATTTGGGCTCTTTTTGCCCCTCATTTGGCCAAAACTGAGAAAGTTATGCTTCTTCCAAGTTTTTTTTTTAATTTCCATAACTAACCATCCTAAAATACGACCCAAACCTAGCTTGAGCGCCCTAAACCTAGAACCGGCACGCAAATATTGCCTACAATCACGCCCAATGGGTGAAATTATCAAACACTTAAAATTCCACTAACCCCCCAAAATTCTGAAATTCGTGGTCACGTGGGGTAGCATGCCCAGGGGCTGGGGCTAACCGCCTGCCCCCATTGGTCAAGCCCTCAACACTTGACACTTGGTTCTATTATGGTGTAATAAACCCTCGAAACTTGGCACTAGGGCCAACAAATCCATGCATGCGCCAACTACTGAGGATTGTGGTCATATAGGGTGCATATGCCCTAGACTGCCCCCCGCTCTGCACCGCAGGGATGGCCCTCTCTGATATGCTCCTACCATGGTCTTATGTAGTAAAAGATGTTACCATGGGGCTGGAGCTAATCCCTATCCCATGGTGATGCCCCTTCGTTCTGAGGGCACGAGACTAGGGTTAGGGTTTAGCCCCAACCCTAACTCCAAACTCAAATGCACATAAACTTAAATAAAAGGGTGAGGCTTATATGGTTAAGTTCATGTGATAGCACGATGGTAAAGGGTCTTGCTGCTAGGTGAAGGTCCATGGTTCAAATCTTGTAGGCTTCCCTTGGTCCTTAACCTAATTTTTCCATGCCACGAGGAGGCCACGCAGTAGCCAACCATTGGCCCACGTAGCCTCCAACCATTGGAGCCACAAAATTACACAATCAGTCAGAAATATAATAAAAATTTCGAACCCACCAAATTCAAACATTTTTTTGACCAATCTGGAGTGGCCAAGTGGTAGCCTGCCATTGGCCTAAAAATGTACAGTCATCATGTCAAACTACAAATTTTTACATGTTTGAGAATTCGATCTGAATGCAATATCGGGAGCATACAATATTGGTTTTGAACGATTCAAGTTGTGCTGGATTCAGATTGCTGAGATCTACAAACTAGTACAATTTGTGAGCTCTATTGCACACTTTGAATTTTGAGCACTAAATTGATCCCTTGGATCATTAAGCTAGGATTCATCTTTGTTTTGGAAGATAGAGTGGAGGTGGAAAGTAGTATGGAAAGCTAAATGTTGCCCAAAATAAAAATTGTTTATGTGGCACCTTATGATGAAGAAGGTTCCCACGTGGGATGTTCTCCAAAGAAGGTACATGATTGGGTATCGCCGGTGCTTGTTATGTCAAAATAATGGGGAAAATGTTGTGCATTTATTCATGGCATGTCCTTTCTTTATACAAGTGTGGAATGTATGTAGAGTTTCTCTAAATCACTCTATTCTCTGGGAAAGGGTGGATCTGGAGGTTTCCTGGAAAACATGGTTGTGGAAAACATGGTGTGCCAACCTTAGTTATCACTTTTTCAAATCCCTTTCTCTAATTGTATGTTAGGGGTTATGGTTAGCCATAGTGGTTTCCTAGGATAATATTTCGGTCCCTATTCATATTGGAGATGAGGTTTTGGCTATGTTAAGTCACTAACCTCAGGAAAAAGGTGTTGCAGCCCCCAAAGTCATAAATCTTGAAAACATTGATAATTCAAAGCCATATGCTTACTTTGATGGTGCCTCTACCAACAATGGACACAAAAGTGGAGGGTTTATCTTATTCTTTTCTCCATATTATAGTTTCAAAGTCAAAATGGAAGTGGGTCCCAAGACAAATAATTAAGTGGAACTCATGGCCTACAAACACCTACTTTTGTTTGAAAAAGAGAAGGAATGCACTCAATTACATATATTTGGGGACTCAATGTTAACTATTAAATAACTTAATAAAATTATTGCTTGCAGGAATATTTTTCTATTGCTTATTATTGAGGAGATCAAGTGAACCATTGAAACTTTCATCTCATTTTCATGCTCTCGTATTTACAGGTAAATGAACCATAGTGCATACTAGTCCAAAGAAGGTATCCTTTTGGAAAAGACTTTTTGGTTTTAACTAAATTGGTCAATGCCCAATCACATGAATACTTCGATCAATCACACTTGGATTCAATTTGGGATGCTGCAACAAAATAAGTCTGTTAACACAGGGTTCTACAACTCCATAATTTCTTCTTCTTATTGATATACACTCAACACATGTTTATGTTGAAAATTCTTTTTGTTTATGTTCATGAACAATCCAATTTTTTTGTATTCTCATGGAAAAATACAATATTGATCATATAATATAATATAATATATATATTATATATATATATATTATATTATATATATTATATATTATATATTATATATATATATAATATTATATTATATATTTATATATATTATATTATATATATATATTGTGTTCCTCTATTCTGGAAGAGTATAAATCTTTGTTTTGGGTTGTGTTGAAAGCCCAGAAAATCGGATTCTACAACAAGGGGGATACCCGCCCGGTCCGGACCTTGGTTGGCAGCTCCTTATCCGTTTGGTATAGCGGGTCCAACTGGGGATATGGGACCAGTTTCCCAGTTCAGTGTGTGTGTGTGAGAAAGATGGGTATTTCTGTTCAAAATGGAATACTTCTATCCTTATTCTAATCTAATGCTATGCTATTGTATTCTAATAAACAGAAAAACATCAAAATATATGTTAACCCAGGGTGTGATTTTTCTTCTATGCGATCTAAAAATATTTCAAACAATAAATGGTAATAAAGATCATTCAGCTAGTATAAGAAAAGAATTCAATAAACATGAACTACTTCGTGTAAAAGTTAGACGAAACAGTTGTGAAATACTTATCGCATAAGTGAGCTATTCATACACTAAGCATAAATAAATAGTTATCACCGTACAAAAGTGACAAATGATAACTCAGGCATCCACGCTGTAATATATAAACAACTGAAAAATAAACATCACTTTAACGCATAAGCAGAAATGGTTAAGAGATAAAAGTACCATTTATAACTAGTCCTACTCATGAGCTTGAAGTCACAATTGATTTATCTCTCCTTGATTTAACATACACTAAGAGTACAGAAGTGCAACATCAGTAGCAGATATCAAATGCAAATAGCAATAAACCATGTTCCATTCATTCATCAAAACCTCCTCGGAGGGTGCAAAAGTGCATGTTCTGAGGACAAGTTTTTGATAAATTTCTGGACCTTTCTCTAAATGCATGAGAAGGGTTTAAATACTACTGACTAATTCTAAAAATAAATTATTACAAAAATAAAGGATGCAGTTTAAATGACCGTCCTCTTTTCAGGAAAATAAAACAAAATTAAAACTAAAATTGAACCTAAAATTAAACTATTTCTGTATTTTCTCCTTAACGTCGCAAGCATTCAGTATTTGCCTGAGTAGAGTCGGCTGACTGTCTTCCGCCTTTGGTTGATTTAAGCAAACAGAATTGGCAAGAGCTAGCACTATCTTCTTAGCAAAATCGACGATATACTTGAGAGTCATCCAATGACTATGTGGCTTTACCATGTATGTCTGGTAATAATCCCATTTCAACTTGGTTAACCCTTGGATTGCTTCTGCTTTTTCTTTAGCTTTCTGTTTCCAGTTTGTTTCTATCGTTACTTTCTTGCAATTTTCGGGGCTTGCAGGTGACTGAGTAATTAGAAGCCTTCCTTTTCGAGCAAGTTTTCTTAGCGATGCGCGATTAGCGCTAAGTGCGCTAATCGCGCATCAGAAATTGTCTCTGTTCCTTGATCCGGGCTTCCCTGATGCGTTTTTTGCCTTTTGTGCCTTTTTCTCTTATCGGGTATAAAGCTCAAAATTTGTAAAAATAGTGATTCCGTGAGCTCTTGACCCTGAGCATTAAACTGTCTGTTTCTAGTATCAACATCGTTCAGTACCCATTCAACCATGGCTGTATATGAGAGATCTGTGATGGATTCCTCATAAGAGGTTTGCGGCTCTTTCTCTTCCTTAAGTAGATTAGGTGTGCCTTCCCAAATGGACATTGGAGTACTACCTTTCCTCCTCATAGTTTCCTGCATACTGCCTTGTATAATGCTTTGTCCTTCGTTCCTGCAGTTTACAAATGAGGTGGAAGTAATGATAAAAATAATGATAAGAAAACTTTAAATGCCAAAGATATGCAAAAACACGCCACCTTACGTGAACTAGTTCTTCGAAAAACACAACACCACACTTCATTAACAATTGGCAACAACTCATTAATTCGCATTAAAGTGCATGACCAGTTCTTGGCCTAAAAAAAATTTCTCAAATAATGAGCCAGAACCAACTGCGATGGAGAGGTCTTGCGATTTTGCTTTGCGATATCGCAGATCACTGCATCACATTATCGCAATTTTATCGTGTTGTTCTATCGCAAGGTTGCTTGGTCGCAATATCGCAATATCGCAGATCGCTAAATCGTTATAATCATTAGGTGTAATTTATGTGATTTTTGCGATGTACGATATGCGATATCACATATCGGCGATTTTAAGGTTTTTCAATGTGAGTGCTCATTAATGCATGTGATGCGATGGAGTTTCGCATCGCAATCTTGCGTTTTTTATCATTTTGGCTCATTAGAAGGTACCTTATCATTCTTTGCGCGATGCGGTATCTCTTAAGGAGTGAATTTACTTTCTTCATCATGAAACTTAAGCTTTTTAGATTCTTCAAAGGTATTTTCCTAAGTCCATGATGTTGTAAGTTTCATCTAAAAGGAAATATAAACACTAATTGATTTTTAAATTTTTTTTACTAAGGCTCCCCACTTATTTAGTATTAGCAATAACACTTCATAAGGAGGGGGATTGTTGGTGGCCACAACAGGTTGGCTACATCCACATTGTATTTTTGCCATTTGGTTTCTACATAATCATAGACAGAAGGGAATTTTTTCTTAATACCATTATTTGTTGTTGGAGCAGCATATTTTATAATTTTGGGTTTAATGTTGTCAAAATGTATATTCAATTTGGTCACTCTTTCTTGCTAGCAAGATATTTTCACAATGTTGTTATTGTTGGGGTTTTACATGAACACAATCATGAAGTGTATATGCAAAATATATTTTCAATCATTTTAATTTGAATGAAATTACAAGTCTTTTTCTACAGAAAAAGTGTTATTTCAATCAAAATTAGTGCTTAAACATTCATTACTAATTCAGATTCATTGAAATATTTTCTCAATTCCATATGATTGCATAAAGAAAGCATTTAAGAACTATAAAAAAGCATTGTAAAACATACATGATGATCAACTAGTTGATAATGGATTTTCACCCACATGGCCTACATCACTAGGTCCACTTCAGTCCATGAACCTAATTTATTGATTCTCCTTCAAAAGGGGGCTTGTCCTTTTATAAAAAGGGCCAAAGATTCTCAAGCAAGCCTACGATGTGAATCAAATTTACAAAAAAATTATGAATCTCCAAGCAAGCCTACAACTTTCTTACTCTGAACTACAAAGTGTTAATGAATCCAAGTCAATTATTCCCTATCCAAAATGAGTTTAAATAATTATCCATTTGAGAACTACCACATTATTGTTAGAAAGTGAAGCAAGAAAGGATAAATTTGACTTGTGCCTTAGCCAAATTTAGTAATTCGATTTTCCACATTAGTAGGATGATTTAAATAGCAGTTAACTTATGATGGGCCTTGTCTACTAGTTAGCTAAGTAAATTCATGTTATAGGCTAGAAGTAGATTTATGCATGTGATGATTTGTCTAGTTGTCTTCAATTTGACTCAATTAATTGAGCTCAAGCACCTATTTGAGTCAGTTGAAGGTCAGTTGAGTAGTAGAAATGTTGTTAACTCAGTGATCTCTTAGTTAAACTAGTCAATCAACCAAAAATAGCTCAGACATGCTTTGAATTTGAATTTCCTCGCTGGAGTGGAGGAAAAGGCACATTGTAATTGTCAACTATATACTAGTTGAGTGTAAAGAGCTTGTCATTAAGTAGGTGAATCATTCCTTGGGAATTTTGCAATAAAATAGGAGAAAATTCCTATGTTTTATGAGCTAATTTCCTCAAGGATTTCATAAGGAAATAGGAGAAAGTTGGGGCCTTGAATTGGCTAAGTGTTGGCTAAAGTAGGACAATCAACATGAGAACAAGTTTACAGTGCAGGTTGTGCTTCAGATTCAAAGCAAGACATTGTAATAGTTTATCATTCTCATCTAATTAATGAAAATTAGTGGAGGGGTTTTTCCTAGTTGGGTTCCCCTGTAAATCATTGTGTTCTTGTGCTTTTAATGGTTTCATGTCATTTCATGTGTTCCTAAATTGTGATTTCCATTCTACAGAATAATAGAGGAAATTTGTAATCTCTTGATCTCAGTTTGATTTCATCTATAGTAGAAAATTTCTATTAATTTCCACATGGTATCAGAGCACAAATCACACTAGAAACCAGTCAATATATCCTCTACTTCAGATATTTTGATTTTCATATTCGGTGAAGTGGTTCTTATTCCGCGTAGGAAAATGATTTTAAACGTATTGAGATTGTAGTATCCTTGAGGAAACCTAAAATTTCATAGCTTGGAAACAAGATGGAAGCAATGCTCGGTGATAATGGTGTGTTAAAGTACACCAAAAATGAACTTCCAAAGACAACAATATCGGGTGCACAATAGTTAGCCTAGTGGAAGAAGGATACAACAAAATCCAGGAGGATTATCCTGGAGGATGTGAGAGACCACATAGTCTCAAATTTACATGGAAAAGAGACTTTCTTTGCTATGTGGAATACCCTCACTGAGATATTCAAAAATGGTGGTGATCTCGAGAAATTGGCAGTGAGCAACAAGCTTGGAAACATTTCATGCAGAAAGAAGAAACCATTCCACATTACCTCTCTAAGTTCACTCGGTGTCGAGATGAGCTTGGAGGAGTTGGAGAAAATATTCCCTCTTCAGAACTAGTAAGCCTAGCTCTTCTAGGCCTTCCAAAATCCTGGCATAACTATTAGGACTCTGCAAATGGAGAGGAAAAATTGCCAAATTGGGAGAGATTTTGGTTTGATCTTGTGCAGGAATTTTTTTTGCGGAACACTAGAGATGGAGTAAAATCCAAATCTGAGGAGGAAGAGGTTTTTTCCTTGGTTAGGAAGGGAAACAAAGGAAAGTGAAAGAAGGCTCAAATAAAACTAGAGACCATACAGAACAATGGAAAGAAGAAGGACTTAAGCAAGATAAAATGTTTTCACTGTCATGAATTCGGGCACTATGCAACAAAGTGTATGCACAAGAAGTCTAACAAGAAGCCTTCAGGAGGAGCTGGAGGTGAAGAACTTGCCTCACAATTTGAATTAGACTTCACCCTAATTGCATGCATGGTGAGAAGTTTGATGGGGAGTGTTAGTGCCTAAATCTACCTTAGGCTGAGAAAGGTAGGATCTAGGGTAACATTAAACCAAGCTTAACCTGGTAGCTAGCCCTACCAGGTCGGGAGAGGGATCTCTCCTTGTCAATATCAGCAAAATATGATCAATGAGGCTTGAGACAACTGATGTGAATACTGATCTTAGGCTAGGTATGTGTTGAGAAGATTTTGATTGAATTTGGTGATGTTTTGTTGGCTCAAATGTGAAAGGCAGATTTGGGTCCGGGGAATGAGGCTCAGTTTTGTAGAGATCTCTATGGGGCGAGGAAGGAAAATGGTTTGGTACTTCAAATTGAGTGAGATGGAGATATTTAAGAATGGTGAAGATTTGAAGAGAGCATGAAAGTCTCAGGGATCCTCTTCAAATAGCTGAAAACATAAATAACTAAACAAAACCCTAGGCAAAGCACTACAAATCAATGAATTCTACCTTTATCCTTGTTTCATTTAGTTAAGATGAACAAAGAGAGATAATGGCATACATAAAACACATGTAAACTTGTAATTACAGAAGGAAACACAATACCAAATCAAGTTTCCACAAGAATCCCATAAAGTGTTGCAAACCCTGGTCTATTCCTTTGCCAAACTGCTTAAATGAGTATACAATAAAGCTCCAAGCTTTCCCAAAAGTCCAACCTTTACCAATGACTGAAGATATAGTAGATATAGGCAATAAATAACTCATCCTAGCCTCTAGGGGTCAAGATCATAAGTTTAGGAGCTGTTCCAACAAAGTCTAAACTGAGAACTAAAAAGTAGGCAATGGAACAACTTGCCTCTAAAAACTAGGGAACTGATTCATTCAATTGCAAACTACCTTTTCATGGATGAATCTACCTCTATGAGTGAAAATTTATCATAATTACATAAAAATCCATCAATTAACATTAAATTACATCATGATTTTGACTATTAGAAAGAGAAAAGTCAAACTGTGAGGAAACTAGGCGAAAAACAAAGTTTTTTTGGCCAAAATGAGCAAATTTCATCCTATGCGCCGCAATGATTTCCCTATGCATAGTGCCTTTTTGCAGCTGATTTTCGAGGCCTTCCCGTGCACCAAATTTTCTCCAAGTGGGCTTGTTGGAAAGTTCTATCTATTTAATTTCCAGAACAAATGGAATTTCTGAATTTGGCCTCCATTTACCCCTCCAAAACTGAGTTCTCCCAACACTGCTTCCTGTGTGTCCAAAAAGGGTCAGAAAGGTCATTTTTGAGGTGTTTTTAACCTTTTTGGAAGCCCAAAACTTGTCAATTTTCTTGGCCATGTGATAGAATTCATATTTTCCCATGAAAAATCCAAAAAATCTGAGTTTTTTCTCGAAAGGAGGTCTCTAGCAAAAGCGTGCGCCAAGTGGCGCAACGCATTAGGCAGAAAAACCTGTTTTTTAGGCCAAAAATTCAAAGTTTGCAAAAATCATCCCACATTTCTTGAAATTTGGGCTAAGTGTCCTTCATTATGTGCTGTGTTGGGCCAAGGAAGCCTCAGCCAAGATCTAGAGTCTATCTTGCTCTTTTCGCTTCCTCGATGCTTTCTTCAACTTGGTCTTCAAAATCCTGATTCTTGCTTGGCACACCTTGTTTCTCACCGAGTAGTGGTATGCCATGTTCCTCAACATATTTTTATCTTTGTTGGATTTATCCAGCATATTTTACAAGTGCATGTTTTTCACCTCGAGCCAAGATTCACGATCAGCTTGAATTTCCCTTTCAAGTGTTGTCAATTTGGTTTTCCTCCTCTTGGCAGCTTGCTGGTTTTTCTTTATGTTTTTGAGCTCCATGGATGAGTGGGACTAATGAGGGGAGGATTTGATGATAGCTATAGGGTTTTGGGGAATGAAAGGGTTTAGGGAATAACATTTAGGGATTAGGTATATTTTGATTAGGGTTTGGGATTGTGGGATTAAGGATCTAGGGTTGGTAGTTTAGGGATATGGGGAATATGGAAATGATAAATATAAATGAAAAGGGAGGGATAAAATGAAGTGACGGAGTGAGGGAATGAGTGAGTGAGAATGATGGGAGTGGATTTAGTAGAAAAAAATGCAATTTATAAACCCTATGCAATGTTTTTTCACCAAACTGCAAGGAACTAGGGTTTCAATATTTCCCTATTAAATCACCAAGAAGACTGAGACAAACTCATGCATTGAGAAATTTGGAGTGTGAGCTTACTTGGGAAATGAGGAATTTACAATTTTGGGAGCTTTGGAGGAAGATTTGAATGATTTCAGGCCTTGAAGTCATGTGCACCACGTTGTCTCAATGTGTCGTGCCCGTTATAAAAATACATTGTAAATCACTGCCCAATGCACCGCGCTCTAACCCAGGTGCATCAAGCTTTTTGCAGGATACTTTTGGAGGTCTTCCTGGTGTCCAAATGGTGTAGGATAGCTTTTTGGAAATCTTATTGAGTCTACTTTCCAACACAACTTGAATTTTTCAATTTGGAGTTCATTTTCGCTATAAAAAGTCAAATATCCCAAGTCTGGTCAAAATGTGCAAAATGAGGCTGCCTAAAGGCAGAGTGCTGTTGCAGTCAACGTTTGAAGGTCTTCCTCAACTCCAAATTGAGCTCATGGTAGCTCATTGGAAATAAATTTTTGTCTCATTATCATTTGACTTATCAAAAAATTCATTAGGCCAACCAAGCTAGAATAAATCTTGATTTTCCAAAGGTCACTTCAGAGGTGCATCAATTCTCCTGAGGAAACTGTATTTTTGACATTTGTATAAAACCATGAGACTTGTGTAAAAAGTGAACGAGGTTTTAATTCCTTGGCCTATTATGAAAAAAAACCTCTCTTAGTTTTCCCAAATTCATCTTTTATTGCTCATAAACATCATTGGAGTAAAACCTATCCCGATGTGTGGAACAGGGGATTTGTCGAAATGAAGTGAAATGAAGGGGATAAGGGGCTTCTAAATTCTTGACAAAATTTTAGGAAGTAGGGAGGGATGTTAGGAAGCAGGGAAAAGTGGAATTTTAAATATTGAGTGAGGGGAAGGGGTCCAAAAGGGAAAAACACAGGCCTAGCCTAGAAAATTGTCAA